>NW_004624888.1:1642732-1715160 GCF_000247695.1 Heterocephalus glaber
CTCCTGCTTATTCTTACAACTCCAGCCACCAGGGCTCCTCGGGGTCGGTCGGAGACACTGCCGTCCTTTCCCGTCTCCGCTTCAGTTTCTTTTGCAATGCTCAGAACAATGCTTAATTCTATGCTTGTTCACAGTCACTTTTTTTGCTTTTAAAAAAATTTTAAATTAATTTTATTGCTACACATTCATCATAGGGAATTTGTACCTGTGCATAATATATCTTGATTCTTCTTTTTTCCCATTCCCCAACCCCCTCTTCCCCGTCTTATTTACGAAAGCTTTCTTTCCATTTTTTCCTTCCACTCTCTTTTCTTCCTTTTCCCTTCCTCCCACCTCCCTCCCTGTTCCCCTTCTCAATTATTTGTTTTTCAATTCCCTGTTGGACTCCAAACTTGTCTACTGTCTGCAAAATGCTGAACACATAGTAGGTGTGTGATAAATGTATTTATTAAATGAATCAGCAAATGTCTTCCCTGTTTATACAGTCAGGGGTTGGGAATAACTTTTACTTTTTCCCCTGCTACCCAGCTACTATTCTCTATTCATGTTTTAAAGCCCTAGCTACTATCAAGTGCCTGCGTTTCTAAGCCATAAGTCTCCTTCAAAAGCCTGACAGCCATCATAAATCTGTTCCAAGCATTTGTTCCTGTCTGTACAAAATATATAGGATTATTTTCAAATAATGAAACATACTGAATATTACAGAGTACCGCCGAAATTCGCGGAAGTTCCTACAGCATCCGTAAATTGGGAAAAACTTCCAGTTTCAGATATGATCAGAAAAATGCCTAAATGGGCCGGGGACTTAGCTTAGTGGTTTTGCCGCCTGCTGCGCAAGCGCAAGGACCCGAGTTCAATCCCCGGTACCCCCCCCCCAAAAAAAGAAAAATGCCTATAAAATGCCTGTTTTTATAGTTTAAACCCTAACTATGCCATGTCGCCCGGTACTGTATTAATAAAGCCTTAGAAGGTGCAGGGCATTTGGCGGCATCTTAGGGATCTTAGGGCTTTAAGAGCAAAACCGAGAGCACCGGAGAGAGCTACACGCCGTACAGCAGCCTGTTAGGAGGCGCGAATGCTGGGGCGTCTGCGGAGATGGGTTACAGGGCAGCAGCCAATCAGCAGCCAGGAGAGCTGAGTAACGCTCCCGGATTGGCTACTTGCAAACCTCCCGCCAAAGAAACAGTTGTGGAGGACATTGGTGGTTTCCACGAAATTTCGAGGTTTCTGAGAACAATTATTAGTTAAGTTCTAAGGGGAAATCCGCAGACGACTAAGGCCGAGAACTCTGAACTGAGACTTGGAGAGGGGATACTGTAATACATTTTCAGTTCTTGCACAAACCTGAAGGCAAGCTCAAGTTGGTGTTAGTTCTTTTAATTTAGACTTATTCTTTTTAATGAATTCGTGTGATAATAATATTTATGTATTTTAGTTACATTAATTGAAAATGTGTTTTTTAATTTATTTCAAAAGAGTTTTCTGGTGCTGAGCTACAGAAAGAAATGGGCTGAGGGCTTCTGGGCAGACGTTATAGGAGGGAATGAAGGAGAGGCATCGTGAACAGGGCCTCCCTTCCCATGTGGATAAATGTTCTGCAGCGAAGTAGGGTAACCAGGGCTGGCAACAGGTGAATGTCTGTTTCACAGCAGGTAGAGTTTGGGTGTTTCCAGCGCAAAGCAATAACAGGTGTCTGAGGTGATGGAGCTGCCAGGTACCTCAATTTGGTCATTGCGTGTTGTGTACATGTATGAGAATCTCACATTGCACATGATACATATGCACAATTATATACATCAATTAGAGCAGATAGGTAGAGCCCACCTATCTATTACCAGGTAATAGCCCATGGAAGTAGGTGACAGGCAGTGACAGATCTCTGGCAAGGTGTGGACCTTTAGTCCCTTTAGACTTCCCTTCGATAAGAGTCAGTCTGCAGGTCATGAGCTACGGGGAAAGAGATCCTCAGCCATGGAATTCCTTCTGGAGGATCAGTCTTGGGACAGATAAGGGAAAGTCAAATTGCTTCAGCTTAAAGAAATCAGGACCCATGGGCCGGGGATTTAGCTCAGTGGTTTTGTCACCTGCTGCGCAAGCGCAAGGACCTGAGTTCGATCCCTGGTACCAAAAAAAAAAAAAGAAAGAAAGAAATCAGGACCCTAAAACACCATGGCTTACAGTATTATTTTCTTCCTGCAGCATGGCCTATGTCATGGAGGTAGGATTTCAATGACACTTGCAAACTCTTGCCCCGCTCTGGTCTAAGGGGAAAGGACATGGATGCTTCCCCAGACAATCCCCAGGCCTCTCAGAGGGGAGCTGCCAGGGCTAGCTTGGCTTCCATGTGACCTTCTAGCTGTCCTTGACATGGACCCCTGGTAGAAAGTCAAGTCCCAACAGAGGAAGGGGAGAGGGTGTGAGTCTGTTACCTCAAGGCCATCAGCTCTGGGCACTGGAGCCCAGGTCCTGTTCTCCAGGAGCAGAGACTGTGGCCTAGTGATGTGATGATCTCTCACCCGCAGAGGTTTACATTATGGATGGATCCTGATAGGGGAGAGGGAGGCAGTGTGGAGTTACAGGTCAAATGCACTGCCTCGACTGTTGGAGAAAGAAAAGTGCATTCTCAGGGATTTCCTCCCAGAAAATAGGTTATTGGCCGAGTGGTTGAGGTCTTTGGATGGATCAAAGGAGCGTCATATTGGATCTCATTTTTACCATCATTTTGACGTTGGACAAGTCACTTAACCTCTTACTATCTGTAAAATAGGAATGATGTATTAGATGTAAATCACAGAACCTCATATGCAGTGGGCATGATTTTCATTGTGGATGAAGGAATGGAACATTGCATTCCTCCCACCTGAAGCTCTGAAAGCCAGCATGTCGCCCTGGGATCACCACTGGATTATGTGTTAGTCAAGCCTCTCAGAGGAACAGAAGTAATAGGATTTGTTGACTCCTATACAGAGAAAGAGATTTATTTTAACTGTTTCGTGCAGTAATGGAGGCTGCAGAGTTAGCCAGCAGGCTGGATACCCAGGGCTGAAATCCAAAGGTGTCTGTTGGTAGAATTCTCTCTTGTTTGTGGGAGATCAGTCTTTCTCTGATTGGATGAGGCCCACTCACATTGCAAAAGGTAATCTGCTTGACCCCAAACCTACTGATTTATACATTAATGTCATCTACAAAAAGCACCTTGATAAAGGTATATGGGTTCCATGGGCTGGCCACTTTGACACATTATTAACCATCATGGATTGTGTTGCCTTTGGTGAGTAGCCATTGGAAGGCTCACGGTGCAGCTCTCTGACTGCCTTCCAGGCTGTGCAGAATTCTTTACTGCAATGGGCATAACCTGCACACCAGTTTAAGGAGGAATGGGAGGAACTCCTGCCAATGTTAAGCCAGTTCCTCAGACTGTCGGTCCCCAGGATGCCATGAGGCCTCCCCATTTCATCTGCCTTTGCGATCAAGTGTCCCCCTTGTTGTCAGAGTGCTGCCAGCTGCTCTTGGCTTAAAATCTCCACAGATCCTTTCTCCTCTTTGAGCTTCTGACAGAAATCCTGGGCCCGAATCTCAGTGGCCATTTGGGTCATGTGCTCGTCCCTGGACTAATCACTCCACCAAGGGGATGAATGCACTGCATGGCCTGGGTCAGAGGCCTGGAGCTCTTCTGGCCCTGAGCTTCTCCTCACCCAATCCAGTGGGCAGGGCCCAGAAGAAAAGCGTTTCCCTGGGGAAGACCCAGGAGCCATTTCCAGGAATGGCCCAGGCCGGTGGGCGGGACTGATGCGTGACTGCCAGCCCCAGCACACATGCCTCCTCCTCCTTGTCCTGCTCCTCTCCTTTCTTAATCTCTTCCCCTTCACAGTGCATAAAGTCCTTTCTGTGCCTTTAAAAACCTGGTTCTTTCTTTCTTCCTTTCAAAATTTCCAATATGTCTAAGAAAGCAGATGCTTCCGAAGCGAGCTGCCTGAGAGAGCAGTTTCCAGCCTCTTCCGAATGTGTGATCATTGCCCAGGGACAGTTTGATACTGGCTGATCATCGCTGCTGGCTCTCGTGTTCCCATGTGGGAGGCAGGAACGTGGAGTGACCACGCTGAGCGGTGGTGGGAGGAGGGCGAGACATGCTCCCTGTATCTTTCCTTCTCCTGTCTCCCAAGCCAGAGGTCTAGAGGAGGGCCTCGCCAGGGAAGCTAGGGTCTAACCTCTGACTTGTGCCGCACGGGAAGATCTCACAGAAACAGCTAAGATTTGAGGAAAAGCTGCCTGAGCTTCCGTCCTAATTTGTGTGTGCATGTGTGTGTGTGTACATATGTGACAAGTTTATTGATATATAATTCACATACGTGGTTCCTTCATTTAAAGCGTACAGTTCTATTTTTAAAACATTTGCAAGGCTATAAAACCACTAGAACCTAAACTTGGGATATTTTCATCGCCCCTGTACCCGCCGAGAGCTCCAGACCTATCACACAGCCTCGCTCCCTTCCCCTCTGTCTTCGAGCCCAGAAACTGCTGATCTGCTTCTGTGGGTGTGAACACCTCCCATAAGCGGAGCCCTACAACAGGTAGCCTTTCGTGACTGGCTTCTGGCACTCAGCATAATGTTTTCAGGGTTCCCCCGGGGGAGCATGTATCAGCACACCTTTCCTTTTCCTGTCTGAAGCCAAAAACTCCTCTGCTGCATGGATATACTGGAGCTGATGGACGTCTGCATCGCTTCTGCCCCTCTGGACGTTGTGAGCAAATGTTGCCATGAACACTGGGGGTGCAAGTTTTCACCTCTCTTGAGAGTGGCTAGGAGTGGTGCTGGTGGGTCATGTGGTGACTCTGTGCTTTACCCTTGAGCTGCCTGCTGTCTCCCGAAGCAGGGCATCAATTTACATTCCCTGGGTAGTGCGGGCGGTTCTTGTTTCTCCACATGCTCACTGACACTTGTCACTGCCGGTCTTTCTGATGACAGCGATTCTAGGCTGTCCCACCCTAGGGATGTAGCAGAGAGCTCACTGCATTTTGACTGGCATTTCCCCCTGGCTAATTAATGATGCCAAGCATCTTTTTCTGTGCTCATTGGCCATGTATGTATCTTCTTTAGAGATGTGTATGTTGCCAACTTTTAAATTGGATTTTCTTTCCTTTTTTGAGTTGTATGAGTTCTTTATGCATTCTGACCACAAACACTTTTGACATAGATATTGGAAGTCCTGTGAGGCTCAGCTTTTAACATCTTCCAGATAAAGGAAAATGTCTTTCATTCCCCCAAGAGGAAACCAAGGAATAGACTAAGCTGTAAGTGGCAGTACGGCCAGTGATTTGAGTGTGTAATTTAAAGATTGTCTGAACTTGATTTCTCATTTCCCCCCTACTTTTTAATTTTGAAAAAATGTTAAAATTACTTAAATGAGAGAGCAGCAGATTCACTGATCATTAACACTTTGCCATAGTTGCTCTGTGTGTCACTGTGTATGTACACTGACTCAGTTGTTCAAAAGAAATTTGCTGACATTAGCCATTCACCCAAGAACTTGGCACGTGTGGGCTGTGGAACAGATATTCTCCTGCCTAACAGCACCATGATCATGATCACAGGCAAGAATGGAGGGTCAGCCTGATAGTATTTAATATGCAGTCCATATTCAGATCTTCCCAATATTCCCCTAAATAGCCTCTCTTTCATTCAGAAAAAATCCAAGACCTATCCGAGACACATATTATAGGTCAGTGATAGCGAACCTTTTAGAGCTTTCAATGATCGCAACAGCCCGCTGCGGCATGGGAGCCATAGGTTCACCACCACTGTTACAGGTGGTTGCCATATGCTACTCTTCTGTAAGCCAGAAGAAATTTCCCCCATTTTTTGTCATTTGTGGCATTTAAAAAAAAGTTCCTGCTAGTTTCTTATAGGATGACCTGCTATTCTGGATTCATCTGATTATAACTTTGATGAGAGTCAAGATATTTTTGGCAGGGGTTTGGCAGGGGTGGCACTGTCCCTCACGTCCTGTCTGGGGCACATGATCCAGGGTGCCTCCCACAACACGCTGGGTGGAGGCTGCTTCCCTCGGTACAGCGGACGCGTAATCTGTGTGGATACCTTGTTCCTCAAACTCCTTCCTCCTGGTGGTAGCATCCATTCACGTTCTCCACTTAGCATCCATTGATGATCAGCTATTACACTGGAAATTGCAAAATGGTGATTTTCCAGGAACATTGCTTAAGTGATATTCTTCTCTCAAAATGAGCATTATCTTTTTTTTTTGTATTACTTTTTACTTCACTTTCTCTTTCTCTTTTTTCCCCCTTTTCTTTTGACTATCCTTATGAACTCAAGAATTATTTTGATTACTGATATTTCCTAATTTTAAAAACTCATTATTGATCTACTCAACAGATATTCTTTAGTACCTACTATGTAATAGACATTTTAGCTTAAAAATTAAGGTAGATTACTTTGAAAGTTTCTTTTAGGCATAAGTTATTTTGTGATTCTATGACCAGTAAGTCGTATCACTGTACCTGAATTTCTATATTGTATCTCTTCCTCTAAATTGTGTATTTAATTTCATTTATTTGATAATTTTATCTAAACTTTTTATCAAAATGTTTTCATAGAGTTGTATTTTTTAATCAAAAGAGACAAAAAGCAAGTAAATAACTTGAGAATAATCTGAATCTCTCAGTGTCCGTGGCCTGGGGAGCTAACTGAAGGCTCCCCGAAGTCTCCCGTGCTGTCTGAACGGTGGCCCTCACCACTGCAGCAGAGTCCCCGGGATGGAGTCCGGGGCTCCCGGGGGCCACGGACTGGTGTCAGACACACTCCCAACCTGCAGCCTGCTCCCCAGATGAAAGCGGTGTGGGAAGTGGGGTAACGTTCCTTTCGTGACGTTTACGTCCAGACCGTGCGTGACTCAGGAGCTGTGCTGCTGGCACTGAGCCCTTGCCTCTTGCCTGTGGCTGTCTCACACGTGGCAGTTCTGGGTCTTTCGGCCTCGGTGTTTCCTATGTAATTAACAGAGATATAAAGTTACGCTTTGCGTCTGCACCATTATTACACACTGCATCTTTGGTCTGTGTAATACGCCGATAGTCCTTCCTGTTTGTTTGGGATCATCAGCTTTGTTATATCTCATTGGTGAGTCAAGAGATCTGATACATTAATCTTGATTCTACAGGATTTTTGCCTTCTATCCTGGCTTTAGAACCTAACTCTGAGATGTCTCCATTGTTCTGCTCTTGCAAATCCATATCCGTGTGGTTTTGACGTCATCTTTTCCTTTCTTGTATGCCTTGCTTAGTGAACCCCACAGAGTCCTGGCCTATGCCCTTCAGCCCCCCATGCCTTAGCACCTGCAGGAAGATTGGGCAGTGCCAACCCTCAGATAGCTTAAGTGCCAGTTTTCCTGCAGCCTTGAAAATGGCTCCTCATCTGCAGTGAATAATGACCCTGATACACCATCTCCTCTTTTATTTTTCTGAACCAGTACGGTGTCTTTGCCGGTGCTCTGTCAGAGCTTACATTATTTTGGAGTCTTTGATTGTAAACAACAGACACTGATTCTACTGACTTCAACAAGAAAGGAGGCTGTGGAGGGCCTCCCAGACTCAAGGCAAAGCAGAAGCTGTAGACCACAGAGAAACAGGGCTTAGGGTCTGGGGAGCAGGGGCTGAAGTCTGTTGGTCCAAATTGTCCTATCTTGCACCTCTCTTAAGGTCAGGTCCGCAAACACCAGGAAAGAAGTGAATGCACTGATTAGCATCCTGTGCCGGGGGCGGGCAGGGTAGTCTGCCTGATAGCCCACCAAAACCAGGGAATGAGCACTGGTCTGCTCTTTCCAGAAGAAACAGCGTGGGAGGTTTGGCTTAAATGGAGCTCTCCCCGTGCAGCCCCACCCTGCATCTCTGTACGTTATTGCCAAGAAGGTGGCAATCAGTGTTTTGTGTAGCAAGGCGTTCCTCCATTTTCTCTCCACAAATAGCCACTGATCTCCCAGCCGGCCTCTCCTGGTGATGACCCATGACCTTCCCCTTCCTGATCCCCTCCCCCTCCCATCTCCTGGTAGTCAGCTGCAGCTCTGCAGGCAAAATGAAGTGCCAGGTAAGAGAGAAAGACAAAGAAAGAAGGAAAACAGGTTGAAACAATTCTCTTCTGGAAATTTCTAGTTGTCAGGCATATATTTCTGAAGACCACTGCCTTTCTTATTAGAAATCTACCAGTATGGTCACTGCTGCCTGGAGCCGTGGAATGTAAATGTCAACTCTGTCCCTGGCAAGTTGGTGGAATTTGCTGATGACACACGCCTGCAGTGGTCTGCGAGGAGGCTGGCGTCTGGAAAGCAGACTGCATGAGTCACTCGGGCGGTGAGCGGGCAGCGCATGCTGGGGGCAGCAGGAAGGGAGGGAAAGGAGCCAGCACACTGAGCAGCAAGGAGAGGTCAGGCCGGAGTGCAGTGGTGTTATTAAATGGCCTTCCCAAACCAGCCCGAGTTCCTTCCTGGATCTGGTACTAAATCCAACACTCCATGTCAGAGGGGGAGAGAGGAAGATGTATGGCTGCATTTGGACCAGGCTCAGAGTGAGAGTCAGAGCCCCACACGCAGAAGCCGTTGTTGCTGATGAAGGTAACAGTCAGCCTCTGTTGGCTGCACTCTAGACACTGGCACTGGTATCAGCGTTTTGCTTCTACCACTCCTCTGCCCAGTGGCTTCCTGTGGAGGTGCACAGGGCAAAGCTGGCTCAGGTGCCTCGTCCCGGGACCTCACTTCTCTGCCCTGCCACCTGGGTGCTACTCATTCTGTCAGAACCTGCGATAAAGACTCGTGTCACAGCCTCAAGCCCGAGGTATAAGAACTTCTTAGCATCTCCTTCAGGAGGCTGGGGCACAGCTCAGTGCTGGACTGCCTGCCTCCCGTGTGGAGGGCCCTGGGTTCCATCCGACACTGAAAATGCAAATTAACTTAACAAATGCATATTGAACTGTCCCTGCACACTAGATACACACACTACCAGGTAGTAGGTGATCTCACTTTTTATTTATCATTTTTAACCAACTCAGCTAGAGGCATTTAAGGTGATTCTTGAATTTGGGGGTTTTACTGAGCTTCTGACACCCATATTTGACCCCTTGATTGACTCCAGGTGACAGACTCTTGCATCAGTCCAGTCTCTTCCCCACTGACAACGCCAACCTCAGCTGGTCCCTGTGAACTTCCTTATGACGAGTGCTGGGGAGAGGGAGCGGAGCCTGCTTCAGCCAGCAAAGAAGTGGCTGTGTTTGAGCACAGCAAGATGCCAGAACACACCACCACCGTTACTCCTCACTAAACCCCACAAATTATATGTGAATGTCCCATTTTATTTTACCACCCCATAAACCAAGCATGGAAAGTTTCCATGGTTTGCCCAAGGACACAGCTTACTAAAGCTAACGTCAGGATGAGAAGCAGGTCTTCTTGGCTCCAGAGTCCTCTCCTTTGGCCTGTCTTGCTCATCCTCACCCAGGGCTCCCCTTCCAAAGCGGGCTCAGCACCTGGCCCCCAGCGGGCTGTGCTGTCACCCACACTGCCGAGCCCTGGCTCCGGTCTGGTCCCTGCGCCAGCCTGGTGGTCTCTCAGCTGCTTCCTTGGCCTCCTGATGGTCTTTTCAGCGTGGCAGCCAGATGATGGTTTCGGTTGCTCATGGAAACAGCACTGCAGAGCCTCCCATTTCCTCCGTAGGTGAAGCCAATGTCCTTTCCTCGGCCTGCAGGGCCGTAGTGGGGCTGTGAAACTCAGAACTGCAGTTGTGGCCTAGGGCCATTGCCGCCTCTACCCTCCCCTGGCTCACGCTGCGCCCTCACCGGCCTCCCTGCTGTTCCAGGACACCTTAGCCTGTCCCCAGTGCAGCTTGCTCTACCTGGAAGGCCCTCCCTCCCCACCCCACAGTACCTGTCTGTTCCTGTCCTTCCTCATCTTAAGCCTAGGGGCCCCACTCTTAAGTAATGTGTAAGCCCCCTCAGGGAGCCTGGCCCCTCCAGAAGGCCTGAGCTGAGGGTGGCGTGGCTGGCAGAATGGAAAGCTCCCTGACATTCATGGTCTCTGGTGCTCTCCATGAATATGAGATCACTGTGGTGAAAGAGACTCCGCCCAGTCTCACAAGGACGGGCAGGAGGAGACTGTCACCACACGCAGTGATGAGAGAGGCCTGTGGGGCTGAGCGACTGACGCTCAAGGGCATGGACTTCAGCCTGTAAGGACTAGGATGCAAATTCACCAGCAGCAGCCGTAAGGCTTCGGAGCAGAGTCTCCCCTAGAGCCCTGGGATTCGAGGCCACCTGCTGGACCCTGATTTCAGTCATGCTGCCCCTCAGCAGAGAGACTTGGACTTGAAGCAGGCTGTGTCAGATACCAAAGTGTGTGTCTTAACCACAAATTTGTGTGAAGCTCATAGAGGGGAAGCCTTTGGAGGTCTTTTCCGGGCAACACCGTGCTGTTCTTCCATATGTGTCGTGAGGGGCCAGTGTCCTGTGCAAGGTCGGAACAAAGGCCATGGAAACCAAGATGCCCCTGTGAAGTTCGGGGTAGGAATTCTGCTCCATTCCCATCTACAGGTCTTTCCCCCGGGTTCTGCCTGTGGATGAAATTTCTTTAAAATAGTGGTAGCAGTATGAGAGAACATATAATTTTTTTTCTGTAATCAAGATAATGAACTGAGATGCCTATATTTATTTTCATTAGCACAGTGATTACCTATAATTAAAACTAAGGCACCCTAGAAAAGGTCAGATAACAAAAAACGTTGGCTAGAAAAGCGAGTTCTCTTTTCAAGAAGAGCGTGGCCAGACCCACGAAGAAGGGCCTATATCCCTGCCCCTGGGTGCTCCGCCAGAGCACTGTGCTTTCCCCGCTTCCTTCAGCAGGGCACTTCACTCTGTAGCAAGTACTTTACTCTGAGTATCAATGAGTGTGTTTCTTTACCGTTATCTGGTCCTTTAAGATGAAGTCCTTCAGAGCAGCAGCCTTTGCTTCGTTCTGTGCTAGATCTCACCCGCCAGGAAGAGCTGGGCTGCATAGGAGGGACTCAGTGAACTTTTGGATCCATGGATGGGTGTGGTAAATAGAAAAATAAATAATGAATAAATGGCATGCGAGCGGAGGATGCTCTGTTAGCCATGGAATGAATGAATTGCACCATTGTTTCAGGAATCTGCTGGGAAGGAAGCCTCCTTAAAATACCATGGCTGAGAGCACTTGGTCCTTGCTCACCGTTCTTGGGTCAGGAATTCGGGCCAGGCCCAGCCTGGATGACTCGGCTCTACGTGTTACTGGCGGAGCCCGGCTGGCCCCTCTCATGCGGGGTCCCTGTGGCGGCCGGGCGGGGCACCTGGGTGTCTTCCCTGCGGCCTCCCCCTCCCTGGGCCTGTCCCCCTGGCCTCAGTCCAGCTGCTTTGCTGGGCGGCTGCACTTCCAGTGCGAAGGGGAAGCCCGCGTCCCTGGCCCATCCCTGGCAGAGCGCTCAGGCGAGGAAGTGGGAAGTGGGGGTTGGGTTTTTGCCACTTTGCTGTTTTAATTGGGGTAAAATCTGCATAACAAAATCGCCCATTTCGGGTTTTCAAGTGCAGAGCTCAGTGGGTGCGGACAGGGCGCTCTGCGTCTGTGATCATCGACTGCGGTAGGGAAAACACGCAGGCTGCACAGACCAGTCTGCGGCCCCAGGTCCCCAGCACAGTAGAGCTGCCTGCGCCTGTGCGGCTTTGTTACAACGCTGAACACCGCCAATCTGAAAGCCCAGCATCCGTCCGAAGACCCTGAGGCTCACCTGACAAGTGGAAGTTTCCACCCTGACCTCATGCCACAGGTGGCAGTCAAGATATTTCAGGCACGCTAAAATATCATCCAAAACTACCTTCCGCCTTGTTCAAGGGGCGTCTGAAGCAGGGATGCATTTTGTGTCTACACTTAGGTCTCTCCTTCAAGATTTCTCACTCTATATGTGCAAATACGCCAAAATCTGAAGCAGTCTGGGGAATCTGAGACACTGCTGGCCCCAGGCATTTTGGAGAAGGGATATTCAGCCCTGCACCAAGTATTGTTAGTAATCTAGAGACGGTTTAAAGCACACAGGAGGGTAACCAAATGTTACGCCTTTTCCCTGGTACTGGGAGTTGAACCCAGAGCCTTCACACTGAGGCACACACCCAGCCCTTTTTATTTGTATTTTGAGATAGGGTCTCATTAAGTCTCTTGGGATCCTCCAGCCTCCCAGAGTGCTGGGGTAAAATCACTATACTCTTTTAGATACGGGATCCAAACATCCCCAGATTTGGTACCTTGGAGCACACACACACCAGGAGTGCCTGCCTGCTTCCCACACTGAGCATCTCCCACCCATCCATGAGCAGACCATGACTTCTCCGTCGCCATGGAGCTGTCACTTCCCCTTCTCCTCCCCTGGCGACCGCCACCCCACTTCCAGCTCTGGAGTGTGACTACCGAGGGTGGGCACAGCAAGGCAGCCCATCCATGTGGCACTGGACAGTGTTTTTGGGGGCCTTGGCATATTTCACTTAGCATGACATTTCAAGATCGGCTCGTGTGTCAGAATTTTCTTCCCTTTTAAGGCTGAATATTGTCTCCATGCATGTATATGCCTCATTCTGTGCATTTAAGGTTACTTCCACCTGTCAGTTATTTTGAAGATGCTTTTAGGAACTCGAGTGTCTAAGAATCGCCTCACACCTATCTGGGTGTAGACCCAAAAGTGGAATTGCTGGGTCATAGGCAATTCTCCACTTAACGTTTCGAGGAGCTGCTCTACTGTGTTGTATTGCCTGCCAGGTGCTCCATTTTAGATAAAAGAGGCTTTCTTAACCATCTGTAATACCACAGTACAGTCTGCATTTGACCACTTATATGAGGAATTTTTAAATCTTTTTCTTCTCCTGAAACATTCTCACGCACAGGGTCCCACCTGCACTTCCTGTTTGCATGTGCACTCGGGGTCCTGGAGCGTCGTGTCAGGCTGGCTCTTGCCCCAGAAGCTCCTCCAGAAGCGCGGCAGCGTCTCTCCCCCGGCTGCCCGCAGCCCGCTCTTCCTCACCTAGGCTCTGGATTTCGAGACTCACGTGGCATCGGTTTCCCTGAAAAGCCTTGGAGCATTGCCCCAGAAAACAGCTCTGAAACACCTTCAGCTTCCCAGCATTTTGCCAGCCCTCTATGACTAATCTGAAAATGAATCTTTTGAGAAAAAGAAGGGGAAAAAAGAAAAAACCTCCTCCAAAGACAAACAATGAGAAATTGCTAAAAATAATAGAAGTGTTATTGTTTCTCTTCCTAAAGGCCATATTTTTGGCTGGCTTTGGCTATTATTCATACCCCTGGGGCACATTTCGCTTTCTCTGAAAGACTGTATAGAAAGGAGAATAGCTTATAATTTTGGCTACAAATTGTGCATGACATTTCTGTATTTTACTGGGTAGTTATCTCAGCTGTTGTGTACGAAGAGTATTTGCTTCCATAGGCATGGTTTGGATACAGATAATTCTCGCCCCAAGTGAGCGCCCCTCCCACTGTGAGGATGTGTAATGTAGTTTATTTCTGTGCTTTGTCCAGAATGACTTTAGTTTATAACACTGTCCGGTAGCCCACACCACAACACAAGTAATTACACTCTTAATGTCCTGCAGTCTCCAGTATGGGGAAGCGACCTATAAAGTGAATGTGTTGGGATTTTTCCAGGCCTTTATGTCCATTTTCCTTTGAAGGTCACCTTTGTTTCAGAACTTTTCAAGATGCAGCCACTCTCATAGAAATTCTTCAGCGTCCTAGGGAAGAGCTAGGGCTTGGTGTCTGGCACTAGGGGTCATTGCTGGTATGAGCCTGCTGCAAACTGTGATCCTGAGCGAGTCCTTAAGTCTTGGCCAGTCCTGGTTCCATGTTTGCAAGGCACAGCTCAGGGTCCCTTCCTCCTTGGACTGAGTGGAACAGTGATGAACAGCGCTGGCAGGAAGCATGAGCTGAACATCATTGCTTCTTACGAAGTGTTTCGGGAGGGCACCCTGAACTCCCTTCGCCTTCGAGGGCAGAGCTCATCCGTAGGTAGTAAGCTCTCAGAAATCATCACCAAAGCGCACTGTTAGAGCAGAACAGGGCACACGTGGTTCAGCTTTGAATAATTAGGGTTCCCATGCTGTATTTTCACTTGCAATAACGATAGCAGCTCAGGTTCACTGGGGATTCGCTGTGTGCCAGGCACTGAGTGAAGCCCTGTACGAGTACTGTGAACTCACCCATCCTCACCGCACCTTAGGCAAGAGGCGTTATGCTGTGTCCATTTCACAGATGAGGACACGAAGACAAACCAAGGGAAACTGAACAACTTCCCTAGTCAGTACGTAGCAGAGCCAAAATGTGCTCTAGTCTGGCTCCAGAGTCTGTGCCTTTGACTTCATGGGTTCTTAAAGTTTTCTGTTCTCAGATTCTTTCTTCCTTTACAAGGTTTTTCTTTAATGTGAGTTATAGCTGTTAATATTTGGCATAATCACTTAAACTGAGAGTTTTAGAAATACTTATTTGTTATTTAAGAACAGGGTACATATTATCTGTTGCTATGCATACCATATTTCCCAAAGCCATGAGTCTGAACTGTGGCATTGTTTTCAAAATCTTAATGTTTAGCTCAGGAAAAGACAGGAGGAGCAATCATATTTGTTTCTCCATTCAATTGATAGCGGTCCCAAAGCCCTTCATCCTCCCAGAAACTACGTCCGTGCACTCGAAGATGAGGGTGAAAGTGACAGGCAATACTGTGTGACATGAAGGACTTCTTACCTTTAGCACCCACTGTGTCCGAGGCCGAGCACCCCTTCTGCACTGTCTCACTTTTCTCCAAAGATGTTCATGAACTTACAACAGGGAAGGGAAAGGATGTTACCTATTTCATACTCACTCAATGAACTCTGGCACAGTTGCCAGACAAATTTTATCTGTTTGCAATTCAGTTTACGTAACTAGTCATAGGGAAATTTTTTGTATCTATTTTATAGTTAAGAATTTTGAGACTAAAAGATTGAACCTTGGGCCGGAGATGTAGCTCAGTGGTTTCGCTGCCTGCTGCGTAAGCACAAGGACCCGAGTTCGATCCCTGGTACCAAAAAAAAAAAGATTGACCCTTACTTGAAGACATTCAGCACAGCTAGGATTTAAACCCACACTCCCAGGTGTGCAGTCACTTGTTCATTCTACCAGTTTCCCAGTATGTGGCTGACATGCGACATCGTCACAGGCCATGATGAGTTAAAGGCTGGAACTTCCATTTAACTTTTTTAAAACAAATAACAAAATGGTCATTTCTTGCCAAAAAAGTAAGGAACAGATTGTGTTTAGACACAACTAGATGTAGGGTTCTGCTAAGAGACATTCTCTCTCATCTTGGGCTTGGCTTCCCTCTTGATGGCATCATTGGCAGGCAGAATTTGGCCCTAGGAGTCAGCTCTGGGCTTTCTCTAACCACCTCAGCAGCCTGTCTTAGTCTGTTAGTGCTGCCATAACAAAAGGCTTGAGACTTGGAAATGTATTAAAAATAGGAATTTCTTTCTTATACTTCTAGAGTCTGGGAGTCTAAGGTCAAGGCACCAGCTGGGTCTGTCACCTTGGGGGCGGCTCCATTTCCAAGATGGCACCAGGTGCTGCATGTTGGGAGGGGACCAGTGCTGTGTCCTGGTGCACCAGAAGGTGGGAGGGGAACTGAACCGGAACTGCTGGGCCTCTTTTATGAGGACGTTAGTCCCATTCACAACCTAACTACCTCCTGAAGAGCCTCACATCTGTTTTGTTTTGTTTTGTTTCATTTCATTTCCTGTTCTGTTGGTGCTGTGGATTAGACCCAAGCCCTGACATAGGCTAAAACAATCTCCCCCTAGTTTCCCTTCCTCACTTGATCTATCACATAGGCCATTAAGTGTGAACACCTGAATATTACGCTGCAAAGAGAGAGTGTATTCTTCCAAGAAGTTTCATCGGGAGCCCTGAAGATGACTCTCAATGGACCACATGGGATAAAAGTCTGCCTGGGCATGGAGGTAGAGGGCTGCCATTAGCCAGATTTAGGGCCAGGTGCTAATCCTGGGAGCCTAGAGGAGCAGTAGATTCAAACCTGCCTATGCCTGTGTTCACCTTAGTAGCCTAATGTGAGAGTGCTGGGGTAGAGTTCCAAAGCGACATCTGACATTTTCTCAGTGGAACATTGGAGCAGGAAGACCCCACAGATGTCCACACTGAGGCCCATTTTTCTCACATGTACCATTGAGCCTACACTTGAAATGATTTTTTTTTGTTCTCTCTTCTCATTGTGTAGGGTTGTTACATGGGGCAGTGGTCATCTCAAATCAAAGCATTCTTTGGCCTCCAACTCATAAGGACCTTACAGTGTTGTCTTGGAGACAAACAGACACACAAATGTTCTAAGAAATAGTTACCAAGCGATGAATTAGCATATGGAAATGAGATCATAGTACAGGTTGAACATCTGCGAGCCGAGGGATTGTGTAAGACTAGGGACAGAGCAGCATCTTTTCTGTATAAATTACACAAGAACAGATACACTTTGATCCACCTTGTGCAAAATAGTATTCTGCAAAAGTCCTTTTCGTTCTCGCTGGAGATGTTGTGTGGAGGTTGATGGAGCGTGTGTTGGCAGCCTGACACCCAGCAAAGCTAGCGTCCCTCCCACCCTGCTTGGTGCCGGTGTTTGCTGGCCAGAGTTTTCTGTGCAAATGGAGCCCCAAGGAGCACCATCCCTGTTCTTCCCACGTCGCTGCCCTCACACACCCAGTGCGTGCACTTTCAACCCTGGTGTCCTGCAACTGTCAGCTGCTGCTCCACAAAGAATGGGAAACAAGAACCACTTGTTGAGCGCTAGTTTTCACTGGAAAAGGGGTAATTCCAAGAAGGATCTGGCTGTCACTGGCACCAGAGAACACAGCAGTGCTTGCACCAACAAACTTCCCAGGACTCAAATGCAGGTAGATTACAAGAAAAGTGATATTTAAAGAAATTCATGTGCAGCCAAGAAGCTACTAGCAAATAGAGAGTTGAAGGGAGGGCAGGGGAATGGGGAAAAAATAAGAACCAAGATACATCATGTAAAGGTACAAATTCCCCATGATGAATGTCAGCATATTGTATACCTAAAATGTACTGATAAACTTAATGAAAAAAAATAGGATTCCTATTTAAAGGGCATTTTAAAAATATTTGAAGCACTTCATATGTAGTAACTTAGCACTCTTTAAAGCTATGAAGCATTTGTTTAAAGAGAGAAGGAAAAATGTAGCTTGTATTTAGTGAAGCCTGCTCAGCTGTTAACCTGGTTTCAGGAATTCAGATATTATTACATTTAGTTTGAGAGTCAAAAACAGCTCACTCTGAATTAGTCTGTACTTGAAGATTTGCTTTGAAGTTTTCCAGGATTATTTCCTCTGAGGTTCCCTTTTCCAACCCCAGCACACACACATCACAGTTTCTTGCTCAGGCCTTGTAGAACTCACTTGCTCTGGTGCAAAAGTGGAGGAAATTGGCTTTTCTGCAACGAGTCGGGAGCCTTTATCTCCAGATTTGGGTTTGATACTAAGCCTGGATGATGTGGACTGGCCTGAGCTCTCTTCATGCTGAGTCCTGAGTGGCCAGCAGAAGGACGAACCAGGCTGGGCTTTTCATTCACAGTTTGCCTCTCTATGGCACATATTAGGGGCTTTTCCTCCCTGCTGCCACACTGCCCACCCACCCTCAATTTATTTGAGTTTCTGGTATTGGACCTACAGCCTCACGTGTGTTAGGCAAGTGCTCTGTCACTGAGCTACACCCTGCTGCTACCCGCAATTTTGATAGAGAACAATTCCCGCACTGTAGTTACTAGAGCTCCATGTGATAAAATGGGGATCATTTTTCTTTGTTACTGAAAAGCCACTTTCGATATCATTGCATTAGTCAGTTCATTCTGCCATCACAAAATACAGCCTGGGCAACTTCAGCCACAGAAGTTATTTTTTCTCCCACAGTTCTGGAGGCCAGAAATCCAAGATCAGGATGCCAGGAACACTGGCTTCGGTGAGGGCTGTCATCCAGCTCTAGATAGGCCTTCCCGGGATCCTAATGTGGCCTTTCCTCTGCCTCTGCACCAGGGAGAGACACTGGTGTCTACTCCTCTTACAGGGACCCTAGTCCCACCTGGCTTTGCTCTGGCCTTATGACAACCTCAATTCCCTTTTTGCAGACTCTCCAAATACCCCATGAGCGCTTGGGGCTTCAGCTTATGAATTAGAGGGACACAGTACAATCCATTACAGTCATTGTGGGGTTTCTTTCCTTTAAGGAGGCTAAGATGGAAGACTTTTGCACAGTGTTCTTGTCTACCGCGGTCTCCTTGAGAACTCAGGAAGCACACTGTGGGTGGGAAAAGGACACAATAAACTATTTCAGCTCTTGAGAGCGACATGCAAGATGAAAACACAGAAAAACTTAATTTCATCTCTACTCGTACTTTGCTATAAATGTAGCTGGTCCTATTTGTAACTGCCTGCTTATTTCCTAGCCCTTTCCTGATGGATGCCTGTTATTAAAGTGGAGCGGGCCCTGAAGTGGTAATAACAGGAGATTTCCCAGGGTGCAGAGGTTTGCTTAGTGTGGAGATTAGCCTTGTGTTCAGCAATCTCGTCTTTATCACAAGGCTGAGGAGGAAGGGAGAGGACTAGGATGTGTAGCTTTGTTCCATCACTATTTTACCATGGAGTTTGAATGTGTCAAGGCAGTTTCCTGCAGAACTATCTGTGGCCTCTAAGTCTACAGTGTTATGTGCCCACTTGCTTGTGGATTTGTAATGGCCTACTGCTTGGGAGCCAGTAGGGTGGTCCCCTGTTGTTCCCGAATTTGGGCCAAGACCCAAAGAGGGATGGAAGGCACAAGCATCCCACACATAAGGTCGGAAGGGGGGCCCACTCAGAGACTGCCAGAGGGCTCTGTCTCAGGAGCACGGGCTTTGCAGTATCACCCCAACCCCAGGTGATGTCCAGACAAAGGGAGAGATCCAGGTCGTCATCTCAGGAAGAAGAACATTGGCCAGAGCTGCTGCTCCCTTTCCCCTGTAGGAGAGGTTGCTGGCTTGTCTGTTGCTGCAAGCTGTCAGAAACCGATTGGGTTCTGGGATTCACTGGGAAGCTGCAACAGATGTGAGAGTTGGTGTTAGCTATTTTTCTATAACCTTGCACTGAGTTTAATGGAAGCAGGCCTCAGACCAGGTTCTCCCACACATACAGACATCTACTGAATGAATATGTACTAGCAGAGCAGGCTCAGAACAGCTCATAAGCCCCCTCTGCATGCCCAACACAGCCTAGCTTGCTGTCCTGTGCATGCCCGACCCACCCCTGGCTCCGCTGAGGAACCCTCAGGCGCGCTGTGAAGAGGCACTGAGCCCAGTCCTGCCCCAGGCTTCCATGTTCCTGCGGTGAGGCCGCCGTCGCTCCGCCAGCCATGCTGCTGTTCCCCAAGGGTCAGAGCCACGTTCGAGATGGCCCGGCCGCACCCCCAGGCAGGGCCCTGTTCTGTCCACCCAGGGCTCTTCAGGGTGAAAACCGGAGCCAGGGCCTGCCCCTGGCATTGGGACCAAGTCCCGGGCGTTGACGTGAGGTGAGTGGGTGCTGGGCTCTCCTGTCTACCTCTTGAAGGGGGGGAATCTCTCCAGACCGTTTCAGACCCTTCACAACCCTGAACACCTCGTTTTCCGCCAGTGAGGCCCCATTTCTAACATCCGCCGTGCTAATGAGCAAGTCACTGCTGTCAAACCCGCGCTGCGATTCGGTCCTCAGCATGAGGCGCTGGAGGGTGGACACTCACCGCAGTAAGGCGTCCTGAGGGCGGCCATGGGGTGTGGTCGGGCCGCCCTGGGCGGCGCGCTGATCGGAGGGGCCGTGGCTTTATGGAAGTGGGGAGACCTGAGCTGGGACAGTCTGTCGGCACCAGTGTGCTGCCTGGGGACTCTGCAGAGAATCCCCAAAGCAAGAGGGACCTCAGCATGTACAGCCCCCCATCCTGAGCCTCCCCACCTTCGGAACTGTGGCTGGATAAGCTTTTATTCTCTGTGAGTTAGTCTGTGGTTTGGAGTGACGGCCTCAGAGAACAGACTAAGCCCCCTGGATTCTAACGAACTGCTGTGAGTCGTTGACTAAAGCCTAGAGTAGTGTGCGCATGCTAGCAGTCCCCGCATCAGGCCCTTCCCAGTGGCCTGCGGGCTGGGCAGCCGAGCCTGTGCGCGCATGGCGACGGGCTAACGGACAGCCCCTAAAACTAGGGCTCACCCAGCTGGCGCACCCAGGGCACCGTCAGGATTCTGTTGGTGTGGAGTGAGCGATGGTCATAATAGCACGGCCTCTTCCCAAAGCCAGAGGGGGCATTTCTTAAAGAGAGTTGGCTGCCAGGTCTGGACGTGTCCGGCTGCCAGTCGGTCATCCGCTCCGCACTGTGCCACCCAGGCAGGGCCCGCTGGCCTCGGGTCTGCAGACTGGAGCTGTGTACGTTTGCGACCTTGGCAAGAAGGCAGGCGAGGGGAGCGGTGAGGGCCGGGTTGCGCTCTGGTCTCGAGGCCTTGCACACCCCTGGAAGGGCTGGAGCTGGAGGGTAGAGTGGGCAGCACACGCAGGGCAGGGGGCAGTGGATGCAAAGAGCGGAGCCCAAGGCCAGCAGCTCAGAGTCAGCCTGGGAGTGTGGCTAGGGTCTCCTCGAGGCCGCGCAAAGACGGCAGCTGGGTGCTACCTGAGCACAACCAAGTCCCGAGAAGCGCAGTGGAGGCCGCACGTGCCCTGCGGGTGGCTTTTCCCACGGTGCCGCCAGCAGCCTACCCAGGAGGCCCGTGGGGTGACCCTTCCTCTCGTCCAGCTCCGCCTCTCTGGGTGGCTTGGCTGGGGCGTGTTTTACAGTGTGAGGTGACTCGGTTCCCTCTGAGCAGCCCCAGATACGCTCCCATGTGTTTAGTCTGGGGCCCGGGATGAAGGGGCAGCGGCCACTCGCAGGAGATGTTTGTATGCACCCGGCTGGGAATGAAGCGCAGGAAAGCGGGCCACGCTGCCGACTGCCGCTCCCGGCGTGCTCTCCTCACGCCTGCTGAGGTCCTGCTGCCAGGGGAGCCACGTGACCACACCCCTCCGGGACGCGACTTTGTCGTCCTCCACCCGAGGGCTGTGTTGGAGGCCGGGAGTATTTCTGAACACTCATCTGATCTGCTGCACCAGGCAAGGAAGAGGCACAGCTCATCATTCCTAGCTCCTTCTTTGTCCTGAATCCCACAGCAGTAAGCGGAAGGAAGAAGCGGGAGGTCTGCATCAAGGGAAGAGATTCTCCACGCCCCCAAGCTTTTGAGCCACTGTACTGGTGGGACAAGATGGGAAAGGACTGCAGACCTAAACAGGAGATCTGGGTTTTACAAAGCCCGGGAAACAGCCCTAGGAAACGGAAATGAGTATTTCCAATAATCCGGGGTTGCTGAAACACAGCAGAGCTGGATTCGGATGCTGTGGAGGGAGCCGTCACCCACAGGGAGGGTGCGGTGGGCAGCGCGGAGCTGAAGGCTGCCAAGAGCGACGCTGCCTCAGGCGTACGCCGCAGTGTCCTCATGCTCCCGGGGCCAGTCCCACAGCTGCCTTGCCGGCACTGAGGGCCGTGCCTGTGAGGATGGATCCTGCCCCATGCTGGGCTGTGAGGCACATTCGCAGGAGCGTGCTGGGAAGCTCCCTGAGCGGGCAGAATGGACAGACCAGACGGCTGGTCTTCTGGAGCCTTTCCCTCGCTCGACTGTAAGAAGCTGCTTCCCCTCCTTGGGGTTCTAGGTGCCGGGTGGATGACACTCCCTCTGCGTGGATAGCATTTCCCAACGCGTGTCCCGCCGTCCCCAGCTCCGAGTCGAGTTCTCCGAGGGGGACGGTCTTATGTATTTGGGAAACGTGTGTCATCGTTTTCCTCACTACAGACCTTGTCCGAGCATTTAATATGTTACTATCCATGTAAATATCTAGAAAGGGAATAGTTTGTACTGGTTTTAAAAAACTGGTTTTGACCAGAGAATGCCGTTCTAAGGAACACTAGATCTGCCAGTGAATTTATAGGATAAATTGTGTTCAGTTACTTGTGGTTTTGGAGGAAAGTCCCCAACTTGCTCGGGCGCTCTTTCTTCTCTCAGATTAAGGGCTTCTCTTCAGGGTGCAGTTTCCGCCAGAGCACCTCCATAAACCCATCACTGGGGACGTGAGTGGGAAAGTCAGTTTTCAGTGAGACACAGACCGTGGTGGGGTCCTGGAGAAGGTGTGCAGAGAGGTGGAATCAGTGGAACAACGGACTCCTGTCATTATGGATTTTCCTCTTTTCTGCCTAAGAATCCTCATTCTCCTCTTGCTACTGTGCAGCTGAGGTTTGCTTCAGACCGAACGTCTCTTTCACGAGATGTGATGACACTGTTCCATGCTTGGCTCCATTGGCAGAACATCCACGGTCTCTCCACTGAAATGCCAGCGCCAGCCCCTCAGTGACAACTCAGCAGACACTCTCTCCCCACTCCTCTGTCCTGGAGAAGACCTGTCCTGTCTGTGTTGTTATTCTGGGTTGCTGTGTCTCCTGACTGTGTGGAGACAGGTCTACTCATCCCTGGCTTCCTTTTTGGGCTGGTCCTCTACTCTGCTTGACCCCCCACCACCTGACACTTCAGAGAGGACCTTCTTTCCCACAAGGCCCCTTCCCCAGGGAACAGAAGATGCCGATTCTCAGGCGTGGTAGTATCTTCAGCTCCATTCTCTTCCAGTTCTAGACATGTCTGCTTCCTTGGCCTTCCCTCCCTCCCTTCTAACCCAGAAGACCGGAGAATGCCCAAATCCCACCCCTGTATAAAAGTAGTAAGGTCATTTCATTTCCACAACTGGTTGGGTAGATAACATCTTTATATCATTCTTGCGCGGGAGAAACAGGCTCAAGAGGGTACACAGTTTAGAAGTACCATGGCTGGATTTAACTCTCGTAGTCTGGCTCTGGAATTTGGCTTATTTTTTCCCTCATTCCTGTCACCATTTTTTAAAACAGCAGTTATATTGAGGTATGATTCACATATCCTAAAAGGCCCCTTTTTAAAGTGTGCTTCTAGTGCATTCACAGAGTTGTGCAACCCGGACCAGGATCTAATTTCAAAATATTCATCAGTCCCAAACAATGGCTAGAAAATCACTGTCCATTCCACTCCAAACCCTGTCCCAGCTCCTGCTGACCACGAAGCTACTGTATGACTCTGGATTTGCCTTTTCTGGACATTTCATATTGATGGAGCCATATAAAACTTGGAGGGTTTTTGTGACTGGCTTCTTTTATTTAAGATAATGTTTTCAAAGTTCATGTCATAGTGTGTATCCATATGTCATTCTTTTTATTGTTGAATAATAATGCACTGATGGATATACCACATTTTGTTTATTCAATTCACAGCTGATGGGAATTTAGGTTACTTCTTTTTTTGGCTATCATAAAAATGCTGCTGTTGATATTCATAGAAAAGTTTCTGAGTGTGCCTGTATTTTTGTTTCTCTGGGGTATGTGGTAGGAGTATGTTTAACATTTTCAAGAACTGCCAGTGCTTTCAAAGACATTGTACTATTTTACAGCAAAACTTGAATGCATAAGGGGCCAGGTTTTGCTACATCCACAATATTTGCCACATTGATTAGAGTACTGCAGCGGTGTTTCATGTCGTTATTTCCCTAATGACTGATATATTCAGCATCTTTTTTATGTTTATTGGCCATTTGTAGATCTTCTTTGCAGAAATACCTATTGAAATCTTTCATCATTGTTAAATTGGATTTTTTATTGTTGTAAGAGCTCTTGATATCTTCTGGGTACAAGTCCCTTATTGTATTTCTATATGATTTATAAATATTTTCTCATTCCTTGGATTTTTTTCACTTTCTTGAGAGAGTTTTTAAAGCACAAAAGTTTTTTTTAATTTGATGAAGTCCAACGTATCTGTTTGTTTCTCTTTCCATTGCTTGTGCTTGATCTATGCTTGAGTTAATTTTACATATGGTATAAGGAAAGGATCCCACTTCACTCTTTTGCATGTGAAAATCAGCCTGAAGGAGACCACGTAGAACTTCCCCTACTGCAGGTCTGCTACCAACATGGCCTCTCATATTTTTTAAATCTGGGAGTGTCTTAGTTTGTACTTTGTTTTAGGGTAGCCTTGCTGGATTCTTGGTCCACAGTCTGTCCTTCTGGCATGTTGAAAATGCCTTCCACTGCTCTGGCCTCCCTGAGGTCTTATGAGGAAGGGGCTGTCGTGTTATTGCACGTGCTGGGTCGTTTTATCCTTCCAGGTCCTCGAACTGCCTGTGAACACTGTGATTGTGCTGGGCCTGAGCACAGGCATTTCCAAATCAGTCTTGCTTGTGTTTCATTGAGCTTCTTGGATGTGTTCCTCACCGACTTTGGGATGCTTTTTGTGTCTTCTTTTTTCATCTCTCTGGAAGTTGCATTATGGATATGTTAGCATATTTGTTGCTGTCCTACAGGTCTCTGAGGCTTTGTTTACTTTTTTACATATTTTTCTTCTTATTCCTCAGCCTAGATAGTAATTTAAGGAACTGGTTTATTTCTCCACTTTCTGATTTTTTGTTCTGCCAGCTGAAATTGTCCTTCAACCCCGCTAGGAAAATTTTTTATTTCTTTTATTGAGCTTTTCAACTCAAGACTTGCATTTTTTTCTTGCTTGTTCTAATACTTTGTGCTTTCAAACTCTTCATCCATGTGGTCTATTTAGTAGGCATTATTATCATACTTTAGTTGTTCAGACAGTTTTCTTTGGATATATACATTGTAATTGCTGTGAGCGCTTTGTTTCATCAGTACAGTAAATTCATGACTTACAAACATTTGAGTTGCAAACTTTCATAAATGTACTGTCTAAGATTCAGAGGTGTACTGTGTAAAACTCTCTTTGTCTGATTACTAGCGAATCCGACTTAATGAGCATTCTCCTGGAGTGGAGCTCATTTGTAAGGCAGAGACTTACTGTACAGCATTTTGGACTTCCTCAGGTGCAGTTTATACTGAGCGCTTTTTTCCTTGGGTATTGGCCACATGTGCCTATTTTTTGTATGTGTGTACGTGTCTTGTGATAAAGAATGGAATGAGGACATGTGAAAAGACATAACATTATGGCTCTGGAGTCTATGACTGCTCCCTCTGAGGGCTTCTCGAGCTGTGGTAACTCTGGTGAGTTCTTGGACGCATCCTGTTGCATGCCTACGTTCTTTGTTATACGTGTCCCCGGAGATTTCTGTTCAAGTACATTGACATTCAGCTAACAAACGGACAAAGAGGTCCTTAGATCCACAGGACAAGATTCTCCCTGTTTCCACGGGGCTTTGTGGGGTGGGTTGGAGTGTGACCCTTCAGCAGCCAGGCAGTTCCCAACTCTGCATTAGCTTTCACTTCCTGTTCTTCCAGAGCCTGGACAGCTACAGGTGACAGATTCGAATTTTTTAGGCTACTTACTTCCACCTGATGCTTGGAGATAAGGTTTTTTTGCACTGTGCAGCTCGAATTTGGAGCCACTGAATCAAGGCCCTGTTGGTGGGCTTCTCCAGGTGCCTGCCAGACGAGTGGAACAGTGACAGGTGTCGTGATAGGACGCTCTGGGGCTTCCAGCCACTCTGTCCCTTTCCAGTGATTGCTAAGCTACTGTGTTTTTCCTGCTGCCTTTCATGCACGACTGCTGTTTTTAGGGCCATTGCAGAATAGAGGAGACGGAATGAGAACAGTTAAGTTAAAGTACCACAAAGCTTGCTGTACTTGAGATTTAGCCGTGTGTGTGTGTGTGTGTGTGTGTGTGTGTGTGTTTTCCCCAAATACACGATCTTCTGCTTGTTGTTAGACTGGTTAATTTTCTGAGTTCTGAGGAAGTAAATTTTGACATTTTTGGCGTATCCCTGTTGCTTTTATAGAGGAATAGATCTTTAGAGGTATTTACTCTACCTTTCTGGAATTGTTTCTCCAGGCAGGGTTAATTCATGAACATATTTTTAGTAAGTCCATAATAAGTACTCTGAAGACTATATGAGTAAAAGTAGGAAACTATAGGATTGTAAGCCATTTGCACAGGATAATTCAAGATGGATTTAACTTTTTTTCTTCTAGTTCAAGACCACTGAGGATATTTTAGCCAAAATTTCAGACGATGTTTTAAGAAACACTTTCCTATGCACATATTTTGCCTTATTGTTAATGAATATTCAGGATTTTCTCTCAGTCTTTGACGGCTACTAACCTTGTGTGTATAAGTCAATGGGTCAGATAATTCCATTCAGGTGGGCTTATCTTGACCGCTAAGGCAACATTTTCATTTTTAATTCTTGAGAGCTTATACGTTCTTTCTTATACTAGTGCTGGAGATGTTTTTTCCTTGTGGTTCATTCTTTGTCCTTTATTTTTAAAAGTTCTATGTGCAGAGTTCCTTAAAAGTTGGGAAATAAAGTAAACTAATTTAAAACTGTACATTTACTATATTTTCAAATATGTTGTTCTGTAACTTCCTGATATCTTTTCAGATGAAACCTCCTTCCATTTACAATAACCAGGCCAATTGTCAGTCTGAAGAGAAGATAGTGAATACACTGTTTTCCCCTAGAGTCGGCGCTGTGTTGGGTGTCCTGCAGTTTTATTTTGCTGAGACTCGGGATATCCAAATTAGGCAGCATCCTGAACAGCCAGATCCCTCCTGGGTACTGGAAAGCCGAGTTTTCCAGCTGTTCCTGTGGACCAGGTTCCTCTTCCCAGCAAGCTATAGCGAGATGCCTCAGCCTTTTGGATCTGTTACCTGAAGGGCTCAGCTTCCTGCACCCACACAGCCTCTGCTGGCTGTGTTAGATCGGAGGGCTGAGAGCAAGGCATGAGGACCTGAGCACTTACAACAATTTTTTAAAGACTTGTTTCAAGGGCTGGAAATGCAGCTCAGTGCAGGACACCTGCTTAGCACGCGCAAGGCCTACGTTCAGTCCCACCCCACCCCCACAAAAAGCTGATGTCTCGTGGGCAGCCTCTCTCTTTTTACCTCCACATTTATCTGGCTGTCTTTTGATGCTTTATTACTCATCTTTCTTCTGAGAAGCAGAGCCGGAAAATGTGTTTTAGGAAAACCTTGCTGAGGCGTTGCCTCATTAGGAGAAAGCTAGTTCTTACTATGATACCTGTTGACAGTAGCATTCAGGAGATGGAAGTGGCCCTTTGCTAATCCCATGTAAGGTTAAGCCAACTCCCATCACAACAAACCCTGATGCACAGGACCTTTCATGACAACAGGGTTTCCAAATCCCAGCCAAACAACGGCCTGCTCACTGCAGGCAGCAAAATCCTAAGCCTGCGCGCACATGAGGAGTTTTTCATAATGGAATTTGACCTACAGTCATGTTAGGAATTAGAATGACGCTTCAGGAATGATGATTCTGTGTTCAAATGCAAGGCGGGTCAGGTCTCGTTTGTGTTTCTCAGAAATATGTTGTCAGCGAACCAGAGCAGCCGTAATAACATGGTGAACCCTTGTAAGTATCCAGGAGATTAGCATGAGTACCTCATTGAAATGGGATCAACGGCTCGTGCTCCTAGAACAAGTGGCAGCTGCCAGTTGGGACTGGCCGCAGAGATGCGTTTGGAAACTGTCTGTGGAATGAAGAGACCGGACACCATATACTCCAGGTCCCATGGTCTGTGACTGGCAGCAGTCCGTAGGGTGAATCTGGCTTTCTGGGGAGGCTGGTTTCCAGGGCTGTGGACAAGTCCAGTCTTTATTAGTGTGTTGGCTGTGGAGGACCCAGGGGAGGACATGGAGTCTCCAGGAGGAGGAAGCAGATGGTTTCACTCTTGCACGCCTGTGCTGAGATTAGGAGAAATGACGCCATTACATTAGCCATCATACAGAAAACAATACTGCTAGTAGCATGAATATTAATAATAAAGATAGCAACACATTTTTAAACGGTACTTTTTACATCCCAGCCACTAAAGGAAGACTGTGTATTTTTACATTCTCTGTAGACAAGGATACCATGAGTGTAGGAGCTTTTTCTCCCACTTTACAAATAAGGAAACTGAGGTTACAGAGATGCTAAGTGTTTTTTTGTTTTGTTTTGTTTTTTGGTACCAGAGATCGAACTCCGGTCCTTGTGCCTGCAAGGCAGGCGGCAGAACCACTGAGCTAAATCCCCAGCCCAGAGGCTAAGTGTTTTATCTATAATCTCGCGGTGATTTCATTTCAGCTGTGGAATTTGAACACAGCCAATTTAACGCGGTAATTTATATATGTAACCACGTTCCTTCAGTATGTCCTGCTGCGAAGCTTCTCTGTTTTGAAGTACCGTCTCTCTGTCAAGTGACTGATCACACGGCTACATTCAGCAGGCATTCCCGGAGCATCTTCCGGTCCACACACTGGGACTCCTTGGTGAACAGAGGTGGGCCGGGTGGCAGCTCCTTGCAGTGGCTTCTGCTCCTGGCAGGTGTTGGCCAGGGCATTGTGCACCCAGTAGCTCTGTGTAATTCAGACTGAGCTGCAGTGGCGAGACAGCCAGTGCTCCATCCCCGTGTGCTCGAGACCGTTGGCCCCACTGAACTTGGACTCTCAGCTCCCTCCGGTTCCCTGTCACAGCTCTGAGGTGCTGTGAAGGGAGGCAGTCCCATGGGAGCCGGACCACACAGTGTCACACACAGGAACCAACCGGGAATGTTCTGGCGATGGACACCTTCTCCCACCATTGCCCTCAGATTCTCGTCTCCTCCACATTTGCTGGACCAGCCTGGCTCTCCCACCTTCGTAGATCCAGCTCCTCTGCCTCCCTTGCTGGTTCCATCTCACAGTGCAAATAGCCCTTTCCTGCTAGTGGCAGGGAAAGTGAAGAAGAAGGAGACAATGCAGTAGCCGTGTATTTTAACTGTTGCATTCATGTGTGTGGGAACATCTGATGGAAAAGTTGAGCTTTTGAGACCAGACCTCAGCTTTGCTCAGGATTAGGCAATAACTGAGGTGCTCCCTCCCGCAAGACGAGGCTCGCCTGGGGAGCAGAACCGTCCAGATGCACGACTGCTGGCCAACACATTTGATCATCATGTAGTAACTGGCTCAGAGGCTCTGCAGCATCTGAGGCATCCTGGTTGGCTAATGTGCTAAAGCTGGTTGTGTTTATGCAGTTGTGTTTACTGAAAAACAAGGCCAAGTTTTCTTAACTCCCCAAAGAGCTTAATATGCTTAAGCCCTTTAATTTGAGAAAATTTGGGGAAAATTCCCACTGGCCTCTTGAACACTGGGCTCACTGTGAAGTGGTGCTGAGACTGAGCCCGAGATCCTGACCTCAGGGAAGGGGTGGCTGGAGAGGTTGATGGACAGTGTTGCTGGGAACCTGTTGCCTGCTGCCACTGAGAGAGGGGTAAGGCTGGGTACGCTTGCGGGACCGACACTGTGTTCCACTGTTTTCTAGCACATCAGTGGAGGGTACAGCTCGACGGTGTATTACTGTTCTGTAGATCATGGGGCAAATATGGCTCATGGCTGTTTCCGTACATGAAGATTGGATTGGAACACCATCATGCTAAGTCATTTGTGGGTCATCTGTGAGTGCTTCCATGACGGTTGAGTGGTTACAACAGAGCCCACATGGCCCCCAAAGTCAGAAATACTTCCCGGCCTTTCACAGAAAAAGTTTGCAGTCCTTGCATGGCAAGAGTGCTTCTCAAACTGTGAAGGCCTAAGAAATGACCTGAGAATCAGGAGTGTGAATCTGCATTTCGAGCAAGCTCCTCGAAATCTGAGTTTCAGGGTCCCCGAATCAGTCACACTCTGAGGAGCAAGTTTCTAGAAACGGACCTGGTGGGACACTGCTCTCTCAGCAGCAGAATGCTTGCTGGTTAAAAGCCCCGAGTTCCACTTCCACGCCTAACATTTATTACCTTTTCACTTTGGCAAGATACTTAGTGTCCCTAAACTTCGGATTGCTATTCTATAAGACAGAAAGGTACTTTGCTGCTACAAACAAACAAACAAACAAACAAAGGCACAGAGATGTAGACTGGGTTCGTCCTGCATGCTTGTAATCCCTGAGGTGGGAACAGTACATGTTTGCCCTGCCTGGGCAACTCAGCTAGATCATGCCTCAAAATAAAACCGAAAGGGCTGGACCTGTAACTCAGTGGTAGTGCCCTTCCCTGGTATGAAAGAAAACCTGGGCTCAGCGTCCGGCACCACAAAAACAGAAAGAAGCAAGCAAGCAAACAAATAAAACACAGAGATGTGCTGTCTAGAAAGTGCTCAGCACAGAACTTGGCCCATGGTACGAATTCAGTACCTTTTAGTGACACCTATGCTGGGGCCCTGAGACTTGTTCCATTCCCACACAGCAGGTAGCTGCAGTTCCTCCTGTGGCCTTCAAGTCAGCTCCTGGAGGCCACCTCAGAAGCAGGGCCCTTTGAGTTTTTGAGGCCCTGGAAGGCAGGCAGTTTTTAAGGAAAGATTATTTAGAGATTGCTTAGGTTTTAAATTTGAACATTCTGTTCATTGACCTAATTCTTCTTCAAGTTCAGCATTCAGCTCTTACTGTTCTGTCATGTTTATAAATCTTCAGTCTCCACTTACAAACTTAAATTCTTTATATCTTGAGATCTGTTCACAAATGCAAAATATTTGTTTTTTAAGTCATCTGATTTCCCTGTCCTTTCCCAAGAAAAACATGCTTCACCTTTCCCTTTAAGAATTCTTACAATTATCTTCAATCAAACTTAGAAATATAGTAAATATTGTTGACTAGACATCCTAAAAATATATTCAAGTTTCATAAGATTTTACTTTCAAATGATAAGTCTACACCAATTACTCAATTAAATGTTTTAAACTGGAATTGCAAGAACAATCTGTTATTTGGACAAGCTGGATTCTCTTTAGCATTAAAATAATTGAAGTACCAAACATTTACAAATTCCATAATACAAAGAATGTAAAGCTGTTGTACAGGTGTATTATTTTTAAATGTTTCTGTACCTCATTGTAAATCTGACCAGGGTTAAAGATGCTTGCCCTCTAAGGAAACATTTGTCATACCAATGATCAGGTGGCCTTGTCAGCTGGCAGAGACCGTGTGTGGCCAGAAACCCCAGGTGGGATGTGGATAGCTTCTTGCTGTTGAGGCTGTTGGGAGGTCCTACTCCCTATTTATGGTTAATGTGTTATTGGCCTTATAGATTAAAAAGTGATGATCGGGCAGCCCACGACCTTAGATTTAAGTTAGAAGCTGCAGGAGTCTGGGCTGGTGCTCCAGCTGCTCCACATTTGCAGAATGGGGTTTGCCTTTCTTGCTCTCTTGAGGGATCTCAATATCTTCCGGCTCATTTGACCTTTGTGGTTGTTAGAAAATGAGTCTTTTGGAAAACAAAACGAAACAAAAAATGCAACAACAACATTTCCTTTTCTTAGGACCACAGATCTTGGCTGACATGTGGCCATGATGTCTAAGGCCTTTCTGACTTTGGGAGAGGCCCAGGTCAGTACCTGTGTTGATGCCGGAGGCTGTCACAGCAGCTAAATGTCACCTGCATGGCGTCTCGGCCAGCTTAGTCACAGGGCAAAGTATTACATTTAACGTTGGTCAGGATTATCTGGATTGCATGGTCCAGCCTTCTCATTTTAAGAAAGAGCAAAGACAGATGGTCCCATCCCAGGAAGGCACGGCCGGCCTGGCCTGGCCTGGATAAGGTACTCAGGTCTTTCATGCTGCCCATCTTTTCACACTCACATTCCACAGAAGCGTCTCACAGTTGCCATGGGAGGAAATGACGCCAGGATGGAGATACAGTACTGGGGATCAGACCCAGGACCTTCGTGCTGAACTACCTTCCAAGCCCTTTCTAAATTTTTTACTTAAAGCTATTTTAAGTCACGTAGTTTCCCAGGCTGGGCTCAAACTCATGACCCTCCTACCTCAGCCTCTTTGGGTGCTGGGACTACAAGCATACACTACCACTCCTGGCTTTGTTTTAATTTTTGCCTGCATTTTATTATTTGAAAATGTAGGCAGATCTTGGGCTGAATTGCGATAACTCATTTGAAAGATTTTTGTATAAATAGTAATATTACTGTGACTGGGATCGTTTGATAAATGGCTGTATTGGATTGAGATGCTACCAGAAGAAGAAAAGCTTTCCTGCAATTGACTTAAACTTTGAGTACACAGCAACATTTGTTTTCTTGTTATAAAGATTTACTTTGTTGGTATATAATTCTATGTGCTAACATTGTCTGGGAAGAGAATATTCTGATTGTCTCTTGCCTACCTACTCACCTGAGGAGGGTCAGTCTCGGGGCCTAAAGGCCAGCAAGATTTGTAGGGAATTCGAGCTCAGGGACCCCGCCCACCAGAATCTTCTCTGCTGAGTACATATTTACTTTGCAGTTCAGCCATTTAAGCTGGTGATTCCAGATCTTAAGCCTGTCAGTGGTTTTACAGATACTAAATATGATCCTACTCCCTTGCAAGAAATTAAGCCATTATCTCTGTTCATGGTTAGGATTAAAACTGCTATGGTTTAGCTAATCTCTTTAGTCCTCTTGAAATACATTTGTCCACATTTGACAATTTTAAGCAATGAAAGATTCTCTCAAATGATATATCCCGAGTTGATACCCATTCCTTTTTATCTGCACTTATTACAAACGTGTGTCGTTCTCCGGACATTGGACTGTCTCTCTTTCTCAGGAAGGCACCCACCTTGTGTTGGAATTGCATGTTTCTCTTCCGAGTTCTCACCAGGCCCCACTGTGGTTGTTGTGTTGTTATTGAAGCTCTTGAGAGTAAACCCCAGCCTTTAAATTTTCCATTAAGATTTTAGATGTACTCTTTGCTGCTGAGAATATTTGAATACTCTGTAGTTCTGTGAGCTCTGGGAAAATGCAGTTGAGAAAAGAAGAGAAACGATTTAGTGAATCTTGTAAAGAATGTCAATCTCTTTGACTTGAGTTCAGAATTTCAGTTCCAAGTTATCATCTGGAGCTTGAGCAGCACAATGTTGGTCATTAAAGATGTGACTTTTGTTCTTATATCCCAGCTAGGGTGTCTTTCTGCTTAGCTGGAGTTCCTTGGACATCCCCCAGCCCCCATCTGCTTTCTCCTGTACTCTTTGATGCTGAACATCAGGATATGATTCTATAAACAGACCAATGTCACCTTTCTATGGAGTCACAGTATATGTGTATTTTCCTAAGTTCTCATTTTGAGTTCAGCTCCCTTAGGGCAGTGTAGGTTTGATAACAGTCTGAAATAAACTGACAACAGGCAGACGAACAAGTGCAAAGGTATCCAAAGTTGTTATGCTCATCAGAGCATCACATGGAAGAAAAGCGAATGCCCAATGCCTAGTGAGACCTGGAGCCACATACGCCCTCTTCATATGGGCAAAGGGAGGCATGTGGGCAACTTCCTGGGGAGTAACTGACTTCAGGGAAAGGTGAACAGCCTTCAGGAGGACAGGTGGCAGCCAGCCCATGACGAAGGCCACATGGGCAGTGTGGTGTCCCCTCCAGTCTCCCTCCTGTGACACAAGTTCACCTCCTCTGTCTGGTGAGATGCTACCGAGGGATCTCATGATCAATGAGTTTCTTTTGGAGGCTCTGTCTTCAGGCAGATAGAAGGGGCCTGGAGAAGGTCCCTGTCAACATCCGCCAGCCCCAAGTGCCCTCAGTTTGACATAATTAGCATACAAAAGCAGCATATCTTGAGGTGGCATTCCTGAACTCCATCAACAGTAACTGCTGCCTAGATCAGTTCCATCCACTCCTTTAATCAATATTCATTTTAGTGAACCAGTAACCACTTTGGCTGCCTACAATGTGCCAGGCACTGGGTGTGTAAGCATGGGCCCTAGTGCTACATGGCTTTATATTGTGAAGGAGAACACAGAGCAGATAATTGGGATCAATTAGCTACATTTGGCATGAACAAAGAGCATATGGTGTTTGACACAGTGACAGTCACTCATAGACCATGTGATTGGGAACTGATGGTAATAATTGGAGAGAAACTTCCAAGATCCACTTAGTTCAACACAGGCTACCCTCTTAGCCTTGGCTAACTTGTTTTTAATGCAGTTTTGTGTTTGTCTTTTATATCATTTCCTAGCCTCAGGAAAGTATTCAAAATTGAAATTCAAATATTGTAAGTCAGCAGAAAATCTGTGAGTTGCTCTAAGACTCCCCAGCTTTGTTTGTCAGGTGGATGCAGGTTTCCCTGTTTGTTACTATTACCACAAATTTAATTTGTCACTTTGAGGCATGATCATGTGCCTGCACTTAATACTCGCCTGTTCTGAGCTGCATCATTTTCCCTTGGGTTGCTTTAAGCATTTATTCCTCATCAATAAAAATTTTTTAAAAAGTTCATTCCATCTCATACCTCTGATTCTATGAAGATGCTAAGTTTGGGTCTCACAACTCAGCAATGCCAGGTAAAGATAGATACAAATCCTAGAAAGGCTCGTAAATACGGCCCTGGTAAAGAAAAGTAATGATGAACGGGATGTATGGGTCAGTCACAAGTAGAAGAGACAGCTGATTTTCTTTCTCACAGGCCCTAATTCCAGTCCTGCCAGAGTCACAGTAGGTCCTTCTCCTCGCGGGAAGCGACAGACCCAGCAGGAGCACGGGGGAATGACTTCTGGTGCACTTCCCCTCGGTTGATCCTCAAAAGTTTGGTCAGTCCCCTGCCCTGTGTGTTAGGGTGCGGATGTCAGGAATATCTGCGAGGGCTTCTGGCAAGTAGAGGAGCCTGGGCTACAAAGCAGAGCCCTTCTGTTTCATCCATTTTTTTTTTCTGGTACCAGGGATTGAACTCGGGACCTTGCGCTTGTGAGGCAGGCGGCAGAACCACTGAGCTGAACCCCCCGGCCCTTTCTGTCTCATCCAAACGAAGAGACATCATTGAAATGTAAAAATACCTGGTGCAGCATGCCGGTTCATATTCCGCGGCGAGGGATGTGTGACCCGCCCGCACCCACTCTCACGTCTCCCCGCAAGCACGCTCTGTCCAGGTGCCCCACTGCCAGACGCGCATGTGAGAAGCCCTTCCGGGTGCTCTCGCGCGCTGACATGGGGGGGGCGGGGTGCCCCAGCCAGGCCATTTACGGGCTGCGCCCAGACCAGCAGGGCGCCTTGCAGGTGAGCACACGCAGGGCCCTGTTATCTCCCTAATCGATACGGAGAGAGGCCACCTTGGAGCAGCGCGGGCATCTGCCAAGCCCCATGAATTTGGCAATAGAGCCCTGTGCTGCTTCCACGGGAAGGAGGCTGTTGGTCTTTCTTAAGATGAACTGATAGCACCTATTCCTGCCAGATGAGCAGCTCCCCGGGGAGGAATGCTGGGCCATTGGCTGGGTTGTTAGCCCTTCCAGCCACTAGGGCCAGCACTGCAAATGCAGATGACTACGGGGGAGGGAGACGGAGGGTGAAGTCCGCACAGGTAAGGGCTCCTGTGGGGGTGGAGGTGACTGGAGAAACCCAGGCCCACAGGCCTCCACCTGCCTCCTGCTCCATGTACCTTGGGACAACTGAGGGCCTGGATTGTTGAGCATAAAATATTTCTCCTGATTTTTTAGAAGCTAGCAGCTTCAGGCACTTTCCCACCACGCGTCTGCTGGCCAGAGTTCTCTGTGTGCCGGGCCCTGGCTTCCTAGTGGGCCCACAGCAGCAGCCTCAGCATCGCTTGGGAGCTGGGAGGAAATGCAGGATCCCAGGCCCGCCCCAGCCCCACTGCAGCAGAATCTACCCTTTAACAAGATTCCGGGAAATTCCTGTGCGCATTCAGATTTGAGAAACACTGTACTGGTGTTCCTTTTCCATTAATCACTCACTTAATGCAAGAAGACATTTTTGACTCATCGTTAGAAATAATTTTACAGAAACTTCATTTTATGGTCCTAAGAAAACTTTATCCTCGTAGTATTAGCCTGGATGTAGCTTCTGCAGAAAGACCTCTTCCCTAAATGTACATCGTGTTCTCTCTGTGTGTCTCCCTAGCACAAGGCCATTACTCATGCTTGCCTGTTGATTGAGGGACCCGTGAAGGCAAGGGCCATGCCTTGTTCGAAACACAGTGCATTTATATTCGTGGCTGCTCTGTCGCAGTACCGGGCATTCAGGAGTGTTTAATGCATGAACAGATTCGAAGAAATCGCATGATCTCAATTATTAACCATTGCATAATCTAATTAGACTTGTCAAAAGGACGAAGACCCAGAAACTGAAATCACTTTATCTTCATGTCCACTCCTTTGGGATAGATCTTCCACTCTGCGTGTCTCCCTCACTCTTCATTCCAGGCACCCATGCCATGACTGATGTAAGTAGGTGTTCAGTAAGAAGCACTGAAAGAAAAACCAAAGGACCCAGGAGTGGCTCCTGCATTTGAGTTCATGTTCTTCTTGTCATCATCCTTTAATTACTTATCCAGATTAGAGAGTTGTGGCTTACTTACAGACTGGAAGAAAATCTCTTACATATGTATGTGTGTGCACATTATATACATGAATATATGGCTGTAATATATATGTGTAAGTGTATATATTTTAACATAGTGTTCATCAGTGCTCCCCTGGATTTTGTGGGGCCCTGGTGCCCTGCAGGGTGTAGAGTGTGTCCTGTTGTGTAAGGACTGCAGTGCATCACCTTCATGTTTATCTTATGCAGAGGATCGGGAGCTCCTCCCTTTCTGTCTCCGTGGTGTCCCTTATAGAATCTGAACAGCAGCATAACGGCCCCCATCAGTCACAGTCTCTATGAAGTTAGCATATAGGGCGGGCGAGGAAACTGAAGCACAGCAGATACGTGGAAAATCTTTCCCAGGTTGGTGTTCACTTCTACATTCTTTACAAAGGCCAGTTGTCAGTGGCATAAAACCCAAATAAAAATACTTTAAATTGAGTTTTTAAAAAAGTTTGCAACTAGCTGTTCTTGGGCCTTGTAGGAATTGTTTTGCTCGGGTTCTGTTGTCTGATTAGAAATGGACATCTGTTGTCCTTATCTATGGCAGCACATGCTGACGCCCCTCCTCCTAAGAGGGTCTGTTCCGTCCAGCTCCACTTGGTCCGGAGTGCAGTAGCCCCTGCTTCTGCACGTGCTCTCACCTCCTCTTCTTGTTATTTTGTTAAAAACTTGTTTTATACCTTCTGGGCTGCTACCTGCCATTGCCATTCTGAAGATCTGCTTCAGTTTTGAAAGGTATGGCAATACCTTTCCCATAGATAAAAATTTGATAGATAAGAACTCTATTTTAGACTAAAAAGAACAGAAAAATGGCTTCCTTAAGTGTCTTTAGATGCTAACCTTTCTGCTGATTGTGTAAAGTGAAGGGATGATTGTCACTTTTGAGAAAGTACAATTAATATGGATACTTGATTATAATGAATTAAAGCTTTTATACAGTTTCTTTGAATGACAAGGCTGTTAAAATATGCTCTTCAGTTTTAGTCAACTGTTTTCTTATTTTGAGTTTTAAGGAACGATAATTTGGTAGGCTTTTGACAACTATGTTTATATAATGAAAAGAAAAATATAAGAAGATTCATATTAGACTGTTACATCTTCAAGGTAAAGTTGAAGGATGGAAGAGACAGGCTCACTTTTACTTTATATGCTATATACTTTAATATTTATAAGACCGCATTGCTTTGTGGTTTAATTGGGTAAGACAAAATACATGGTGAATTGAGGAAATATATGGCTTAAATCTTACATTAATAAATCCAATTGAAACATATTATTCATTGTATGTTTTCAAAATTTATTCTAAAAGTTACATGTATCATTCAGAGTTCTAAAATGGAATTTGGTATGTGGATCGGGTGGAGATACTTTTGATCTACCATTTTTAAGATCCAAGATTTATTCCTATGAGATTTCCTTGGGAAAGAGTATTTTGTGGTCTTTTTGACATTGTTTATATTAAGTAATGCTTTCGTAACTATCATATAAAAAAGATTTCTATTGGGGAAAAGTGAATAGAGTTAAGACTCAGTATTGTAGAGCTGAAGAGCCCGTCCCCTGTTGCCAGACTGGCTGGGCTCAAATTCTAGTTCTGTCATAATCTGGTTGTGTAATAGTGGACAAAGGTACAAGTCCTCTGTGTGCCTTCATTCCCTCATCTATGAGTTAAATAAAGGACTTCCTCAAAGAGCTGTCCCAGGGAGTCAATGGGTTAATTCATGGGAAGCCCTCTGAAGAATGCCTGGCACAGTGTAAACACTGTATCAGTTGCTTATGCTGCGTAACAAACCACCCTGCAATTTATTACCTGAAATGGACACACATTTATAGTTTCCCATGATTGGGGTTGTTAGACTAGTTCTTCTGGGCTGCCTTGGCCAGGACTGGATGGCCAGGTTGACTTTGCTTTTGTGTTTAGGGTAATGGCAAATGGAATGATCCCAGTGGGGCTGGTCACATGTTTGTGCTCACAGCATTATCAATAGCAGCAAGAGAGAAAACCTCCAGTGCAAAGTGGCTTTTCATGTCTCTTCTTCTGTCACATTTGCTAGTGCCCCATTGGTCAGGCCAAGTCATGTGGCCACATCCACAGTCACGAGGAAAGGGCACAACTCAAGACCATGGACACCGAGGGGGAATTTACGCAGGTCATTTTTGCAGACAGTCTACTTCAAACACTGTATGGGCACTAGCTGCTATTATTATTGTCATTATTGTTATTATCATCTCTCCAAACATAAAGCTACTGAGATTAACTGCTCTTGAACATGTCTTTAGTTAGTCATCAGCATTCGCTGTTTCCAAATATTGTGGGAGCCTCAAAAATTAATACTTGTAGCAAGAGAGTTTTTAAGAGGAGCTTATTCTGCAGGGCTGAAATTATTATTTTTGTTACAAACTGTAGCTGTCCCTACTGATCTCCCTAGGAGCATTTTGTAGGTTATAAAATACAGCTATTACTATGGTAATCATATTGCAAGTGTAAAATGGCTTTGACCTACTTGTTAAAAGGCAGAGGACTCATAGCACTTTGTATACAGCACTGTGCTAGGTCTTTCAGAGCACCCTTTTAGTTTCTTTATTGTAACAGATCCCCAGAGCAGGAACCATTCTTCTTCTTTTATTAATAAGGAAACTGAGGCTCAGAGAGAATAAATGACCTGTCCTCAACATGCAGATTCTATCCATCAAAGGTTTGGCTCACCAAGGACACATGAATCAGGATTCTGAGACTCAAAAGAAATGGGCCACATTGTTGATTTGGTTTCCAGAAGACTCTATTGGCTTTGTAAATGGACTTACTCATTTATTCGAGAGATATCTGCCCATGCCTGTCTTTTCCAGAAGCAGGCGATCTGCTGTGTTAGTCCACAGGTAGGACTGCTGAGAGGGTTTCCTGAAGGTAAGGGACACAGACTTGGAGGAGGAGAGAGCACTTCTGGAGTCTCAGGTAGCAGTGTACTGAGAACCAGAACCTGGACGGCCTGCACACAGGTCAGTTTAGCTCAAGCACAGAGATCAGGAACTGGGGTACAGTTTTGGTAAAGAAAGTGTGCTGCAAATGAGTCAGATCTTAAGGGCTTTGTGAGTGTGCTTCCTTTATCCCAGGGCATTGGGAAGCCACGGAACGTAGGTGATGAGATGCTGAGATTCAGCCTTACTGTTCCAGCCATAGTGTGCAAAGTGGTGGACTGGTGTGGAGGAGGAGCCACAGGGTGTGGGCAGTGGTGTGCAGTCCAGAAACCAGATGCAGGTGCCTGAACCTGGGCCACAGGCGGGGATGGGCAGTGCTGAGGCCATGCTGCAGTGACATCTGGGATCTGGCCTGGGAGGGTGGGCAAAGGGAGCCCTTGAAGGAAGAGAGTGGCATGGGGCTGTGGATGGCTGGACACACTCTGAAGGTATCTAGGCTGCCTGAGTCTGACCTCAGGAGAGAATTCTGGGCTGGAAAGGAGATCTGAGGAGAGCAATGCTGTCTCTTCAGCACCTTCTCCATCTTTCTCTGTTGTCTTCTTCCATTTCATTTTACCCGTGGTGCTTGCTGGCTCATTCTGCATCTCAGTAGAAGCTACTCCCAGTGCAGGCAGAGCATCTGTTTTGTCCACAGCCCCCTCGGGCAGCAGTGACAGGCCCGGCGGTAGCAGAGCTGACAGCGCTCAGCCCGCTCCTCCAAGCACCAGTTATGACGAGTCTTCCTTTTTCTGAAACACATTCCATCTCTCGAAGGATGCTGACTCGCTATGAGTACTCCCTCCAAGGTCATGGGGCTCTGCTTGCTTACCTGTGGCTCTCTCTCACCGGCATAATTCACAAGAGAGTTAGATTAAGCCAGTGTGAAGGCTGACTTTCTACAGCCTGGCAATTTTTATGCTACCCAGGAAAGCTGTGACTTCATAGCTTACACATTCAGGCTCTCAATTTTGCCCGTAATTATTTTCCTTTGGCATAGCTAATTTTGAGACCTAATCAACCCCAAGCATTATAATTATTAGAGTCATATTAATTGACCTGCTGATAATTACAGAAGTAAAAGGAAACTACATTTAGACTGGTTAGTAAAGTCCTGTCCCAGAAGCACTAATTCTAGACTCCATCCTGGAAAAAATCTAAAGGCAAAAGCTTTGTACTCTGAATAGAATTTTCTTTTGGTTTTTTGAGAAGGTTTTCTTCATGGAGTTCAGGTTGGCCTTGAACGTGTTATCTGAACTCACAGGGATCTGCCTCCCCAGAGCTGGGATGACTGGCATGTGTCTCCATGCCCAGCTCTAAATAGACTTTTTGAAGTGTTCAGTTCTCATGGGTTTTCAGTTCCTTGGTGAAGAGTGCTGGGATCAGTAAGCATACATTCAGATTTCACTTCTTCTGGGGAGGCAGAGTATTTGATGGACAAGGCTAGTGGAAGGCTTCACTTTGGAAACCTTGCAAAGTAGGTCTCTCAACTAGAAACTAAACTGTAGGCCCAGTACCTGGAAATCTCCGCTTTGGGTCCAGCAGAGGTGTGGGGACAGAGTCCAAACTGCAAGGCACATCGGATTCCTGGCTGGTGGCCTCGGGCAGACCCATCCCTGACAGAAGTGTGTAAGTGATTACTGAAGTGTAGAAGGTTGTTGTGAACCCTGGCCTGTTGTCCCACGTCAGTTCCATTAGACTGTGACCCTGGGCAGGGAGCGCATGCACCGCACAGTGCTCTTCTCCCCTTAGCCAGATGTGGGCACGGGGGATTTGGTGGCCACCGATAGGCAGTGATTTACTAATATCTGAGCGAGTCTAGCACCATCACAGGCCCTGTGAGAAGTTCTAAAGACCTTTGAAGACACAACCAGTATTTTTCAAGGGGGGCTTATTATTATTATTATTATTATTATTGATACTGGGGATCGAACTCGGGACCCTGTGGTTTCGAGGCAGGTGGTAGAACCACTGAGCTAAACCCCGGCCCGCAAGGGTTTATTTTTGCAAGGGAGACAAGGAGGTGCTACAGATCAAAAGTACAAACAAAAACCTCTCCAAAACAAACCATGCACCCACTGAGGAAATGTTACCGGATTTGGGGGTGCTGGAATCATTTCTAGGTTCTCTCTGTTCCAAACAAAGAATTGAATGAAACAAACATAAAGTAAGTAAAAGTAGGGAAAGGGGGCGAAATAAAAGTAAGAGTACGCCCTACAGTGTAGGCTTGACTACCGTGAAAGACAGGACAGCCAGGCTTAATAGCCACTGTCCTTTACATTCTCACCGCTCCCCTCCAGGTCACCTATCAGAAACCTGCTGGCGATCTCGCGAGAACTCCCGCAAGGGGCTCTGAGAGTTGTTCTGCGCTTGTTCCAGGGCCTTGCGGCGCCTCCTCTCCTGGCTGGTTTTAGCTGCGTCCTGTGCTCCTGTATTATCCACCCGAGATGTCACAGACGGTGGAATGCTGGGGCGGCAGGAGGAGCTCGCCGGCCTGCTCTCCGTGCACAGCGGAGAGAGGCTTCACGAGAAGAACTTGGGCTGGACCTTGAAGGGTTGTGGGCTTGCATTTTTTTACTGTTGTCACATAACAAATGATCACAAATTCAGCAGCTTAAAATAATGCCTATTTATTATCTTATAGTTCTGTGGGGCAGAAACGCGGGCCTGGTGTGGCTGGCTCCTCTACCCTCTGATGGCAAGTAGCCTCCCAGTTGCTGTTGGACTGAAACGGCTGGGAGAAGTTGCGCATAGCCCAGGGGCTGGGGCTGGCCCTGCTCGGGTTCTGCAGACCACGTGTTAGAGGGCAGTTGATGTCCAAGCTGGCAGCCAAAGTCCTGACCGAGATAGGCACTTCTCACCTGGCTGCATGGGCCACCAGAGCTGGGAGCCACCTTTTCAAAGGAAATGAGCTTTAGAGTGGCCAGGCGGGTGCAGATTCGAGGGGTCCTGCTGGCTGGCATTTCATGATGTAGACCCCAAGGCTCTCCCTGGGCTTCTTCTGGCCACCAGGAACTTCTTCCCTCTCTGCATGTCCTTTCACATCCCCCTCCAAGCTTCCCAGGTGGCAGTTGGTCCAGGCTCTCCCTGGGGTCATCCTGTTGTTTGGGGACATTTAGCAACGTCTGGTGACTACTGGGGAGAGCCCAGGAGTGCTGCTGAATGTCCTTCACACCCAAGAGAGCCCCCCAACACACAATAAAGAATTATCGGGGACCTAAATGTCAGTCTTGCCGAGATGGATCAGCACTGTAAAGTCCCTCTTTCCTGCCCTGTCCTGGCTCTCTTTCTTGCCACAGTAATTTTCCACACTATTACTTCTGTCTTCCTGGATTCGCCCTGTTTCCCGTTTGTTTAGGGATTCCTGCCCATTCTTGTGGACTTGCTGCTACCTCAGTGCTGGTCCAGGCCACTCATTCTGCTGTCCCACAGCGCTTGCTCCTGTCTCTCATGATCTGTGCAGAAAAGCTCTTGGTGTCTCCCTCCCCACCTCTCTGCCCCATCTCCACTCAGCTGTGAGTTCCTCTTGAGAACAAGTGGTGTCTCTTATTTCTTTAATATCTGTGCCTCCAAGGATTCATTACTGTAATTCCTTGAATATTCAGTAACTATGCTTTAAGTGAAAGACGAAGGATGGATGGATGGACAAACACAAGAGCGCGCAGAGACTTTGTAGGATGAGACTACAGTATCCATTTTCTCCATTTTCTGCTTTTCTTCTGTATGTCTTGCATGCCTGAGCTAGCACTTGATGTATGTCTTAGCCATGAGGATAATACACAGCAGGAAGTGCATCTTAGGGGTCTGGAAGCAAGTATCCTGTCCTTACCACTGTGTTCCTATAGGCAGATGACTTTTCTGTGCCTTAGTTTCCTCATCTCAAAAATGGGGTCATCGCAGTGCCTACTTCAAAGGGCTGTTGTAAGGATTCCATGGGACCAGAGCGGGAGGTATTATTTGTATGATTTTTCCTTGTTTTCCAAATGCCTGATGAGTGAGCTTGCCTGGAAAGCCCAGGTTGGCATGGTGGATGTGGCACACACCACAGGCCAGGAAATGCGGGGTCAAAGCTGTCTCAAAACCACCAATCAAAGAGGTGTCAAGACAGGCCTAGGAAATGAAAATCCTGACATCCTGATCTCCTAGTCATATAGATTCCTTCTCAGTGTCCCTTGTGGATTGGGAAGTTTGCTTTTCCAGTGTAGGTGTGGTTGGTGAGATGGTTTCCATTCCCTGACTCCCTCCCCCAAATGCAGCCGAGAGATTCTGCTTGATCTTTGGTATCATTATCAATTTTAACCTACTTGATGATGTCATGGAAGAATAATGAGCAATACTTGAAAAATACAAGTTCTAGCTGGGGATTTAGCTCAGCAGTGCATCTGCTGGCAAGCACAAGGTCCTGAGTTCAATCCCTGGTACTGCAAAAAAAAAAAAAAAAAAAAATACAAGTTCTAACCCATCTTCAACATACCTAGTGACTTTCCAGGGGTGAAGCCCAGGAACGGACAGATCCCCTCAGTTTTGATTTTTTTGTTTTGTAAGCTACATTCCCAGCCCCATTCAGCTGTTGTGAGTCGTGCTGCTATGGACATGGGTGTGCATGCATCACGGTAACATGACGTCTTTACCCCTCCTGGGAAGATAGCTAGGAGGAAAATGGCTGAGTTGAATGGAATTTCTAGTTTTAATTTTTTCAGGGCTCTCCACCTGGTTTCCATGAATGCCTTCTCACCTGACACCACTGACAGTAGCTCCTCTTCTTTGGTTAGGGTGTCACATTTTGAGAGCAGGGTGGTTGAAGGGTTCACAGCCACACTGCCTGAGTGACCTTGACTAGAACTGGGCCGTTCAGAGATGGAGCTCAGGGTGTGCAGGATGCTGAGTGGAGAGGGCTGACTCATGCTCAGGGTCCTGCATTGGGAGTGGCTGCTGGGAGCTCAGCCTGGGGATGACCCACGGGAGGCTGGGCCATCCCATGCTGAGCGGCCCGGGGGTGGGGGTGGTGGACGGGTGACACCCAGCGACTCTCTGGTCCATTCCGGGGACGCCGTTTCCCGAGGGCCCGTTGCTAGCATGGCAAGGCTGCACAACCCTTCCCTCGGGACTCTCCAGTCGATAGCACAATTTCTCAATGTGGAAGACAGCGTGCGGGCTGCAGGGCCAACTCACTCATCAACTACACTGAGGTATAAAGCGGTAAAAAATAACCGTCTTCTCGGGCTTCCAAACCGTGTAAGTATGGTCCGTTCCAGAGGAGGCCTCACTGGGGTTCCAGGGTCTCCTCTTCTCCGCAGTGCCACTGTCTCCCCTTTTAATAAGGAAGGAACAACGTCAGGTTCACAGCCTTGATGGCCATCGTTCCTTTTCTTTGAGTCATCTGTGAAACATCTTTATAAAACAAGCAAGATAACAGCAAAAGTTATTCAAGAATAATAGAAACCAAAATGATAAGTAGGGATGGTTTTAATTGGGGGGTTTTACCTACTTGTTTTTGTTAGTCACTGTTTATATTTTCATGCAATAAAATGCACATGTAGGTGTATAGATTCATGAGTTTTTGCAAATGGGTAAGTCATACAGTCACACTCAAATCAAGGAACAAATCAATTCTGTTGCCTAAGTTTTCTCATGCGACCTAATCCCACTGCCTGTCCCCAGCCCTTGGGAACTGCGGATCTGCTGCCTGTCCCATGACTGTGGCTGCTCTGGAGTGCCCATACTAGAACCATGTAGCGTGGAATGGGTCAGACTCTTCTCTCCCTTGGCATAATGCATTTCAAAGTCATCCCTTTTACTGCGCACGTTCATCCCTTTAATTAATGAGTAGTATTCTGTCATGCAGCTGCATCACAATTTGTTTATTCATTATAAATAATAATATAGGCAGATCCGATATCACCTAACATGAACCTGGGACTCAGGAAAAGCAGATTTGTAGAAATCCTGAGGATGACACACACATGACTGCATGGTGGGGAAACTCATGTAACTCTGTGTGCTACAGAGTCGTCTGTGGTCTTCTTTTAGCTTATTAACCACATCTCCAGCCATGGACTTGATTGAAATATGAGTATGTTTCCTTAATGCTCACAGTCTCAAGGTGCGCTCCGTAGCCAGAGGAACCTTTTACGACTCTTGTTTATTCAGTTCATCCTGTCCCTGCCTTCCTCCTTCCTTCTCTTTCTCTTTCTTCTCCTTATTTTCCATCGCTCTTTTGCTCTCTCTCCCCTCCCCGTAATGTTTCATTGGAGTTTATGCAACTGATTTCATTAGACCCATTGCTTAAGGAGTTGGGTTCCATGAAGTTCCCTTACAGTTGGTGTGACAGAGCAGCCGGCACATTAGTCGAAGGATACAGTTTGTTCCTTGCATCTGGATCAGGCTGGGGTTGAGCTTGTGCATCTGTGTCCATTTGTACCACTCTACCCTTCTCAGGGAAGGAGCCTGGCTCTCGGTGACGGGTGGGGAGTGCGTGTGAGTGCCAGCGGGGACAGACTCTATCTTCCCAGTTAGAGTTACAGAGTCCCCAGGATATAAAGTGTCTGTATGAAAATAAATAAGGGCTTTTCTTGTCCTTTGTTTGGCAGATGATATCTGTCCCATTTAATAGAGTAAGATGATAGAAATCTTTGTTCCTTCTTAAATAACATGCTAATTGCTGTTCTATGTATTTGTTCATTTTGTGTTTCTGTAATATATTCACTTTCTAGACATTTATGACCCCCAATACATTTTAAATCCTCAAACATCCTCAAATTATATATATTTAATGTAATCTTGTTGCATGTGGAGGAGGGGGTGTACTTTGTAGCTCCCGGGGAAATCAAAGTTAGTAGCTTTCCCCATGTCGTCAGTTTGCTGCAGAATACAAAGGCTTCTAAAGGATTTAAATTCATATCTTAAAAGCTCATCAGAAAAATTCCAAGCTACAGAATTTTTTCTCTTTCAGCAACATTTCAGATATGAACGTTCTCCTTCGTTGCCTCTGCTAGTGCTGCTGCTTTTAAAATGCTACAAGAAGAGAGAAAGATCTGTACTCTCCTCTGCAGAACGAGGGGTCAGCCTGACTGGGAGATGTCACCGTGCTGTCCCTCCTTTCTTGGTGACATGACAGATATCACTGATCAATCATAGCACACTCTCCCGCCAGGGGTAGCCTCAGAGTTCTTGTAGAGTCAGCAGTCGGGGAAGCTACTGCTGATCAATCACAATTAGCTCAGGAAACAAAATCCGCCTGGCATTCTGGAACGAGTGGTACTCAGTCCCTACAGCGTGGCTGGAATGGCTTCCAGAAGTTAAGCAGCCGGCAGATGCCAGAAAGCAGGGTGTCAGGGGCAGGGCATATACAGCAGGAAGAGTCCAGACCCCTCCCTGTATGCCCTCAAAGACTGGTCCACATCCGGTTGGCCCACCAGTCTCCTGGGAAAGACCTTTCCACAGCAGACACTATGTAAATGCTTACTAAATGATGCATGGAGGAATGAATGAGAGAACTCAACAGTGGCTGGTTCTTTCCTCTAAGACTTTACAGGTCAACACCTTTTCTGAAGGACAGGCACAAACTTTACCATTACTGAATTTCATCCACTTTAATTCAGGCCATTCCTGCAGATGGGCTAGATCATGGTCGGTTCTTATCTGCCAAGTAAAAGCCCAAGCAACTTGGCATCGCTATACAAATTCCTCCCATCCATAGTTCCAGTCATTCACAAAGCCATTGCATGACCCTTCCCTGCTGGACCCTGAATGTTTTCAACCTGGTGGTGAGCTTGGGAAGCTGAAAACTTAAGGACATGGGTAAGAACTTGGTCACAGTTTCAGCTTTCAACACTTTCAAGAGTCACTTATTTGACACTGAACACAAACAGCCTTTATTAGTTGTTTTTTGGGAACTAGATTTTCAGTTCCTTTATGAAAAGGACCAGATCTGATAACTCTGCATTTTGATGGCATATTACGCATTTTATAGGGTAGGTACTCAGTAAGCACTTTGTATTTCTCAGGGTAGTTTCATAAAAATAGGCTGAAACTTCTGTCCTATTTAACTTTTGGAAGAAAATGTCTTTGAAAGAAGAAAGGATTTTCTATCTAAACAGTGAACTTTATCTAAATATAATATTGGATACCCACTTAATAAAAGCAATCATAGACTAGGCATTCTGCTAAGTGCTTTTTATATATTCCCCAAACCTCAGAACAACTACAAGACCAGTGATACAATTCCATGTGACAGATGAGGTATGCGAAGCTTACAGAAGTTACATCACTTGGCTGGAGTCACAGGATAGCAAGTGGCAGTACAGGTATTCAAAGCAGGCCTAACACTAATGTCTTCTGCTCTGAAGCTACCAGCTCCCTCGGTAAGGATGTCCCTTCCTCCCTGAGTTACCGCCTCTCTCTGCAAAGCCCACGGGGTGCTCTTCTTCTGTGTTTCCATAACAGCTTGTCTTTCTCTGGGCTCTCTCATTCCACTCTCCCCCGCAGGGGTGCTCTGGTGGTGTTGGTGGTTTTTGCTGTTTTACTGCTTCTACTTGGCGGCTGAGTGAATGTCTCTGCTAGGAGATCTCTGTCACTTTGCTCCATCCCTGGGCACCACATATAATGTACAGCTGCATTTTCAGGCACCTGCTGTCATTTAGGATTCACCATGTTCGCAGATGAAGGATTCAGGGAAATGTATTCCGGCTCCACATGTGGAATGCAGCAGTTGCCTCTCTTCTAGACTACTGAGGGCCTTCTGCTTCCTTGCCGCTGGCACTGCATTATTAAGCTCTTTCATTTTTCCCCACTTTTTTTATTAACTGTATTTTTATGAATAATTAATGCATGCAAATGTTCTTCGGTTTACTTATCTTGCATGAGATGGCTCATGCTTTTTGCAGAGATGCATGAGTTTTATAAACTCCAGAAAGCCCTACCCATTATATCATCAGTTAGTGCTCCTTCAGGTTTTTCTAGTCTCTCCCTGTGGACTCCAGTTAGATGTGTGTTGGGCCTTCTCAGTCTGTGCTTCATGTCTTTTAACCTCTCCCTCATGCTTTTTCATATCTTTATTCTTTTTTGTATATTGTCCTTAGATCTGTATTCCTCTCTTAGCAGAATCCAATCTTCTACTTCACCTAGGCATCGAGATTTTATTTTAATGGAGCATGGGAGAGAGATGGTCATCATGTCTTATTCTTTTTAGGGTTCCAACTCAATCTCCATTGCTTTAAATCTTTTCAACTTTCTCATTTCATGTTCTTTTTTGTAATGTTGTTGTATGACCTCTTCTTACATGGTGACTTGTGACTTAGCAGTTTCCTGGGTGTTCTGAAATTTACTATTGGGAATTAATGCTTTGCAAGGATGGCTGCAACTGAGGCTGGGGAATTGGCTCTCCAAGGAAATTTTTCATTGGCTTCTGTGGAGTGTTTCTGGCATATCATGAGCAAGACCAGTTTTTGTGCTAATTTTCCATTCAGAACTCACCAGTTGTGACTTTTATTGTTCACACTCCATCTCCAGGGAGCCCCAGGCCTCAGGTTTCTAATGTTAAATTGAGACTTTCCCTTCCACCAAGAGCACAGGTGGAGATGGGTGAGTTTCTTGGGCTGGTCAGCAGGTTTTCTAATCTATGTCTTCATGGGGCGTGGATCCCCCATGGCTTTGTCCACGGGTCTTAGAACAACTCCCTGCGTCTTCTTTTCCCAAGGCCTTGTCTGTCTCTTGAGTGGGACTTAAAACCTGAGCGTTTGCAGACCTAAGACAAACTCTTTCGTACAACCAGCTGCACTTCTACCTCACAGCCACAGCATGAGTGCGCACACCACCTCCTCTTATTTTTAGCTACCTCCTTATGTTGCCAGCTGGGTATTTTCCTTTCTTAATTAAGTCAGCAATGAATTTAAAAGAAATTTTGTAGTTATCTAGGTGTTTGAAGGTTTGGCGTTTTCAAGCTGTTGTCTCTTGCCATTTTGCCAGAACCAGGAGCTTATGACCAGCTAGTGGTATGGCACTTGGGTAATACACAGGGATATGCGTTGAAATCTTGGTGTCCTTTCCATCTGACATCTGCTTCATCTTCAGACTGCCTCGTCAGCAGTAATAACATTTACCATTTTCTTTAGTAGCATTCCTAAGACCTAAGACCTCAGACTCCTAGGCCTTTTGTGTGTGTGTGTTGTACTTGAGATTGAACTCAGGGCCTTGCGCATGCTAGGCAAATGCTCTGCCTCTGAGCTAAACCCCCAGCCCTCTGGAAGCGTTTTTGCAAATACAGCATTCATATGTGTACATAAAACATGAAGATTTGTTTAAAAAAGCAGTGGTACATTTCACTCTGTCCATACTGTATTTAGTAGTGTGTTCTGGAGTTCATCCCCTATTGGTACCTTAGCTCGGCTGTTTTCTCGAGACTGCATAACGCTGCACTATATGGATGTACCCTCAGTTATTTACACACCTTCCCTGGTGTCGGGCAATTGCGTTTCCCCTCATTCTGATGTGGGGCAGACGCCCCCGAATACATCTTTCCTTGGGTATCATTTACCCTCATTCTGTGTCCCGCTGCTGCGCGGCACCCGCCCAGCCCAGCGCCTGGGTCAGGCTTTACCTTTCCGGGGTGACCCGGTACCAGGCGGGAGCCGCCCCGGGGGGCGCGGTCATCCTCGGCCCTGGGCGCCCGCGCGTGCACACATGAGTGCCGGCGCCCTGTGCGGCCCAGTCCGGCTGCCCTCGCGCCAGGCTCTCCCCAGCCCCGACCCGGGGCAGCCCAGTCTGGGAGCGGGCTTGCAATTGGCCGGCGGCCCGCGGCGCTGTCCAATGCGGGCCCGGGAGGTGGGCGGCGCCCCCGGGAGCAGCGCGAGGCGGGCGCGCCCTCGGGACCGGGGCTCGGCTGCGCCGGCCGGCCGCGCTGTCCCCGCGCTCCTGCTCGGCCGCGGCGCCCCGTCCTGCGTGCCCGCCGCCCCTCCGGCGACGCGCCGCTGAACTCGGTAAGTGGCCGCAGGGCCTGCGGCGCCCGGAGGATGCGCTGGACGCCAGCCCGGGCCGGGCCGGGCTCCCGGACTCGGGCGGCTCTCGCGCAGCCGCTTTATTGACCTCGGCGCCGTCTTGGTGCTGGAGTAGGGTGGCTTCGGGGTAGATATTTAGGGCTCAGAATGCGCTTTCAGATCGTCTTTGTTTATACCCTCCCGCTTAAACACGTGAAGTGCGCTTCTGCGGTGGACCCATCCGGTCCCTCCCGCGAACTGTCCGCAGCCGGGATGGGATCGGGAAGGCCCACCTGAACCTCACTGCATCCGCCAACCTCACCTGGCCAGGTCGTGTCCCCGCAAAGGGAAGCGACGCTCGCTTTGCCAAGACTAGGACTGCATTTTAGTCCTCATCGGTCAGGCCTCTGTCATCAGAGACCCCCCCCCCCCCCCGTTTGCTGAGCTGGCCGGGGAGAGGACGCTTCCTCCGGCGTCGCCTCTGCCCACAGGGGATCCGGTCGGAGAAGCTGGGGAGGTGTTGGGGCGTCCGGCACCTGCGCCCCCGAGCTGGAGGCCCCCAGGTGAGCACTGGGATCGGCGATCCGGCGCCTGGGCGGCTGTGCCCTGGGAAATGTAAAGCACAGCGCTCCCGAGGGACAGTAAGTGGGGAGTGGACAAAGCTCAAAAGATGCAGCCCCCATCTGTTCCTGTGCTGGCTCCTAGGCCAGAGGTGGGGAAGTAATGCAAAGGTCAGAGCTTAATTTTTTGTTTTTTTAAGAGGAGGCAGCTGGAAGACGTGCCCTCCCAAATTGGAGCAATGTCTGATGCTTGCATTGCCAAATTCCATTTCCGCCCATATGAAATTCTTTCGGCTTTTAGCAGCCCTGGTTTTTGCCGGGCTGGCTTTTATTTGCAGTTGTTTAGGTGGTGTGAATCATTTGTATACTTTGAGTTCTCGGCTTGCTGCACACAGATGTTTTTATCTGTGCAACCAGTTGAGTAAGCGGAGAGAAGCCTGTGACCGTCTGTGCAGACAGAGGAACGCCGCTGGGGAGGATTCGGCCCTTCCTTTCCAGACCTGCAACTGCCAAGTCTTCCCCGCCATTGGGCAATGCAGGGGAAGGTGTCAGGTTCGTGGGCTCAGCTCATTCTGCTCGGCTCACAATAAGACAGCTTCCCAGGGGCCCGGAAGCAAGGCGGGTGGGGTGGGGAGGGGTGGGGTGGGGTGGGGGCGGCCTGTAAAAATGATCCTGTGTTCTGACTGTTGACTGCGGCTCTCCCTGGGTTTCTGAGAACCTGCCAGGAGAAACTGTTGACTGGATGGAGGCTTCCAGAAATGCAGAGCAGAAATCAGGACAAGCTCTCCTTGAGTGGTTTTTATTTCTGTTTGAAGGAAAAGAACACTTTGTTTAAAAAATAACAAATTCCGACTTTTTCAAGAGCAAAAAACGGTTCTGTTCTAAAGGCAAACTGGTTTTAAGAGTGTGAATCATTTGGTCTATGGTTTTTTCTTCTCCTTTGCTGTGGAGGCTTGGAGATGATTAGATGTCCCATCTCCAGGAGACTCCAGTGTTTTTCTGAGCCAGCCTCGGATGGTACACAGCTCCAGGAGTGATAGAAGAAAGCCCTGTTCCTGGGCAGCTTCTTCGGTCGTTCAAGCTGCTGCATTAACGAGCCTTGTGTCTGGTTTGTTTTTTTGAATTTTGGAGGTTGTATTTCCTTGTAAGAAACTGAAATAATGCTCACCTTCCCTTCCTGAGCTTTTAAAGATGGATCTCGTTCTTGAGATGGTTCTGCCAAGCTGCTTCCCCTCTCGCCTCAGCAGGAGGAACTCTTGGCTCTCTTCCCCAGAATCACCTTGAAGCCGGGCTGTTGTCCTGAGGAATGGGAGCCGAGCGAGGGTTTGGACTCGGGCTGGCCAGTTTGGTGGTGACCTTTATGGTCTGTGTAGAGCTGTCCACAGAGAGCGCAGAGCAGTGTGTGCTGGATTTACCCTGAGCATTAAGCATGCGGAGAATGGCGATGAAGACTCCAAGGGACAAGCGAGGGACACGGCTGGTCTGTGTGTGGCTGTGTGTGCAGAGACCTGTGGTCCTTAGTAGTTTGGAAAACCCGGCCTCAGAGAGGCCATAGCCCCAAGATATTTGGCTTAATCTTTCCTGAAAGCTATCCAATCACATTAAGCACTTCCTAGCTGTATAATAAAGTAGGAAGCCTTGAGGAGGATATAAACTCAGTGTGCTATTCTCAAGTAAATGAGAGGAAGCAGAGGGAATAATGTGTTCAGCTACCAAATCACAGAAGGGTAATCCTAATTGAATATAATGAAACTCTATGGAAGTTGTACTGATGTATACTAATATATGTAACATTTAAAGTTTCTTCAGTTTTTTTTGTTGTTTCCTCAAAATCTAAATGGCAGGGGATTCTCTTCCAGGATGCTTAACATTTGATTACCAAGCAGGGCTTGTTGGGGGAGTCTTTGCATACCCAGCTGTGCTCTATGACTAGCAGAGAAAGGCCTTTTTTGGGGTAAAGATTGTAATCTGGATGGCTTCCAGAAGAATGGAAGGGAGGCCCAGGGAGAGACGCAGGTACTGTGGGACTTGGTGTCTGGGGAAGCTCAGAAGTAGCTTCCCTGAAGGGTAGCCAGAGTCCTCCAGGCGTTGGCTTCCCTTGCCTGCAGCAGCCAGCCTGTGTGGGGAGATCTGCAGCCATCATGGGGTCTCCCGGGCCCCCACGGGGTGCCAGTCTGCACGGAACGCCGTGTGGCTTTGCTTACCGTGCCTCTGGAAGTTTGCCCCTTACTGTTTTTCCCTTCCAAGAACGACTACTGGATTCCTGAAACACTTGCTGAAGTTGCTCTGTTCACCCAGGGTGCTCTGTACAGGCTTGGTGGATGAGCAAATAACTGTCTGTTGGATTTGGGGTAGATTATCATTTCGACTGCTGGGTCATCTGGCCTTGGGACCAGGTCTCATGGGGGATATTATAAATGACAGTAGGAGTCAGGAGGAGGACAAGAGCTGTAAGCTTACTGAGTTCGGCTCATCACAGACTTACGTGGCTTTCTCTGACTCTTCTGTGCGTAAAAATGTCCTTCCCAGGGGCTGCCTTGGTGGTCTGTGGTGAGGCCCGAAGTCGCAGGTAGCAAACACCCGGGGCATTCTCGGGCTGTAGCTTGACAATGCTTCCCTGTTTGCTATCGTTGAAAAACCATCACTGTACCCCTGGGCATCTGTGCCAGTAGGGAAGACCAGGCTGAGAGGGCTCCCGGCACCACGCGGGCACCGGGCTGGGGTCTGCCCTCTTGGGTTTGTGCTCCTGCGGCGGGCTCCAGGGCGTTGGCGTCAGCTGTGCCCAGGAACATCCTCCCTGCCAGCCTTCTCCACGGAGATGCTGGCTGTCACAGGCAGCGGCCGTGCGGGCCCCGTCTCGGCAGTGTGTGTGGTGGGGTCTAAGGGCAAGGTGGCGTGCAGGTCCTCGAGCTCGGGGCCTGCAGGTGCCGCGTGAAGGTAACCCAAAGAGTGGGCGGGCTGGGCTCCTCCAGCTGTGCGACCTGGAGGCGGCTCTCCCTCAGGAGCCCTTTCCACTCTCGCCAGGGCCGCTTTCTGTCTGCAGCCCACAGCCCTTCGCTGGAGCCTCCCACAGGCTGGAGAGTGGGCCAACCTGAGCTAGGCCCTCCCCCCTGCACCCTCCGTGCTGCGCCTGGGGGCGTTGAGGACGCACAGCGCGGGGCGCACTGTAAGAGGAGAGCAGAGGCAGCGGCCTCATTTACCTCCTGACTGAGCCTCGCTTGGCTTGACCTCATTTTTCTTGCGCTCGGGCGCATGGAGTGGCCCTGATTTTTCCTGCTTGATTGCCGCAAGATTGTGATACAGGACAAAGCCCTTGGCCCCAGGGGCTCTGCCTTCCTTGTCTGTGAAATGGAAGGCCCATGCCAGCCTTCTCCTGCGGACGCCGGTGATAGATGACTGCGAGCACTTTGGGTTTTGTTCCAGGGCGTTTGGAACTTTCCCCCTGTTACCCTAGCCTGGGTCCCTTGGGTGATGCAGGGAATCCCTCTGGTGAGCTGCTCTTCTGCGAAGTAGATCCAGGCAGCTTCTGGGTAGATTGAGAACTTGGGATCCTCCACTTCTCTCCAGGGACGGAAGTGCTTCTTACCCAGAAGGCTGTGAGGAGCCTTAGAGAAGGGAAATCTGTGCAGCCGTGGCCTGGAAGCCCTGCCCGGCCTCACCTCCTGATGTGCTGAGGAGCACCCCAGGGGAAGCTGCTTCTCTTCCGCACGGTGGCCCGCCTCCTAGGAGCACTGTGACAGGCGGACTGCAGGTGACAGCTCTGCAGCTCGGGGAGGGGAGGGTGGGGAGCTGTGGGGACACCCTGCACAGCCCCGCCTGCCCCTTTTGGTCCTTTTAGCAGCTCTGCGGCTTTATCTTCCTGGCCTTTGGGCTGCTTTGCTGCCCTTTCTTCTCTCCTGGCTGTAGAACTTGGCCGCTCTGACCACTTCCTCCTGGCTCACCTCCAGACTCTCAAGCCCCTGCTGATGTCACTTGTGCCCTAGTCCCTGGCGTGGTGCTGTCAGACAGTGCTGACCAGCACTGTATACCTGCAGCTCTACCTGCACTGCCCACCTTCATCCCTTGATATCCATGGGAAGCTGTTTCCCAGGTTCCGCCTGGACCCCCAGATCCAAAGATGCTCAAGTCCCTGGTATAAAACGGCATGGTCTTTGCATATAACTGCACAAGTCCTTGGAGTACGTTTAAACCACCTCTGGGTGCCGAGTCAGACCGAGACACTGGTGGTGGGGAAGGCAACGCATGGTGATTCCAGCAGACTAGGTCTGTGATGGGACGCACGGAGGGCTGGCTGGGCACACCTCTGTTCTCGGTGTTTTCATTTGCTGTCGGACAGACTTCTCAAGCTCTAGACTTGTTCTGTCTCCGAGCCTTTGTTACGTCAGCAGATGGCACCTCCGGCTTCCCAGTGGCTCGAGCTAAAAACTTGTGGCACTCTTGGTCTTTCTGTTTTCCTCACACGCCCTTCCAGCCTCATGGGAATGAGGCCTTCGTTCCATCTCCAGATTAAGCCCAAGCTGAGGTGTGCTGAGGGCAGAGAAGTAAGGGGGAGGCTGACTAGTTTGGGTCTTGAAGTCGCTCCCTGGGGGAACTGGGATGTTGTGCATCCTGACAAGGCGCACGTACCCAGACATGGCACTTGGCATCAGCGATCGGCTCTCCACGTAAGACCTGTGCATGTTGCCGTGTGTATGTAAGTTCCATCTCGATAAAAGATGTGAGAGAAAACCACACACCCCAGATGAGGCTGCCTGCTCACGGTCACCCGTGCTACTGTTGTTCCTCACCTCGATTAACTAGGTAACCTCACCTCGTGTGAAGGGTTGAAGATTCCCCTTGTCGCACCGGGGGACAGCTTCCCATTGCAGTGTGGAAAACTCCCAAACATGGCGGCGGCGGGGCCTCGCACTCCAGCACAGTGCAGCCCTGCTGCTCCTGGGAGCGCCTCCCTCCGTGGTCCCCACGAGATCTCCCTTGCCCCTGTCCCCGCTGGGCCTTGGTGCTTGTTCTCCTCCGAATGCTGCTCCTCTAGACCCTGCCCCGGCTGGCAGTTTCTCACCTCCCAGGTCTTAGCTTCGGTGCCGTTCGGTCGAGAGGACTTTGTGCCAGGCCCGACCCCGACTCGGTCTGCCTTGCCATCTCCCCGTGGCCCGAAGCTTTTCTTGGCTGTGTTGCCTTACTGACTTTCTCTGCAGTGCTTCTCCAGATCCGACGGACTTCTGCCCACAGTGATGATGCTGCACCTGTCCTTGGGGCTGTGTCCTTGAAACGGCTGCCCAGTGACAGTACTTACCACCGTTAGAGGCTCCCTAAATAGACTGTGACTGACTGGTACCTGGGCCAGTGTCTGACACAGCAACTGCAAGAACGTTGCTAGCTAATTGAAATTCTAAACTGATTCCTATTATTTACTCTCTCCTTTCCTCCTGGCAGATGGGAAAACTGATGTGCGTCTTGACCCTGCTAAGCCCCTGTACTTAACATTTCTGAGCCTTAATTTTTTTATTGCAAAACAAGGTCAGTGATGGCTGCCTTGGGTGGAGGTCTGTAACCCTAAGGAGGAGGCGTTACTGTCATGCAAGTGTGCATTAGGGTTTTGTCACCTTTTAAACACTGCACCCTGACTAATGGTTTTCTTTGAAGACTGTGAGCTGCTGAACTCTCCTGCCTAGGATGTCTGATCAGACACAGCTGTTCTAGGAATTGACTTGGGACCTAAGGGTTTTTAAAATCCACTGCAACTCCCTCAGAGGGCAGCAAAACATATATTTATGTTTTCATCTGTTGGTGAAAACCCTTCCCCTAGAACAAACCTTGAGCTGTATGCACAGCGCCCCAAACTTCCAGCCCTCCCTGACCCCAAAGGCTACCTGCACCTCTCACCTAATATTGTTGCTAGAGGACTTGCTTCGAAGTAGAGCAAAGGACTGAGTGTTCTAGAAATGGGAAAAAGTCAGCAGCTATTGGTGGAGATGAGAACACCCTTTCTAGAGAAAGAGGAGACTGAACTCCCAGAGCCGTGGCTTATTTGTTTGGACTGTTCCTCTCAATACTCATATAGGAATAGCCCCGAGGTTGATTTCCTTGGAGCTCCGGTTAAAACAATGAGGAGCCCTTTCGGAGCTCATGGGTCCAGTGTGACTGACTGGCAGTGCCGGCTGTAGGCAGGAACCACTGGTGGACATAAGGAATTAGAGAATATTGGAGGCCTGGAGGTGTCCAGTCCAGCACTCCCTCGGGCAACTGCAACACTCTGGGTTTGCAGATTTTGGAAAAATAGCTTGACAAAATGCAGCCTTCAGGTTTTTATTTTCTTTCAGGTGCTGGGGATTGAACCCAGAGCCTTGGTCATCTGAGCATGTGTTTGGAGGGTGTCCACATGATGGCTGCAGTGTCCCCAAGGACATTCTGAGGCTGCTTAACCGGGGCAGCTCTGCATTACCGCACCCCTGCTCAGATGCAGGAAGCACAGGAACTTATCAGAGGTCGGAGGTACCAGCCATAAACAAGCCTGTTTGATGTTCCCATGCGCGGTCGTCCCAGGAGGCTGGGCACAGACTCGTGTCGTCTTGCAGAGAGCACTGTTCAGGTGATGGGTGCTCTGTGGCCCTTTGTAGACAGATGAGCGGTATTAGCTTCCCAGGGCTGCTCCACCAAATCTCATGGTTGTGGAGCCAGAAGTGTGAAGGTCAGGGTGCAGCAGCATGGGGCTCCCTCCAGAGACCCAGGAGAGAACCCGTCCTGGCCTCTGGTGGCGGCTGGCAGTGCTCGGCATCCCTGGGCTTGTGGCCTCGTCAGGCCAGTGTCAGCCTCCTCTTCATTGCCTTCTCCCCTGTGCCTTGCATCCAGCTTCCTTCTGGCTGAGCAGATTGGGATGGTCGTGGTGATGTCGGGGCCACTGGGGTCGCCCATGATCACATCTTCACTGAAAGTTCTTGATTTAATTGTCTGCAGGGATCCTGTCCCCACATAAGGTGACAGGTGCAGGTTCCCGGGCGTATCTTTGAGAGACCGTTTCCTACTCTACCATAGGAGAGACCGTGACTCGAGCCAGAGCACCTGAGCCAAGTTCTCACTGTGGCGAGACCCCCTTGTTTCATGGTGAAGCCAGGAGGGAGCTGGAGCCCCACTCAGAGCTCCGGCCCACTTCCCGGGCTCTCTGGACCTCCGTTTCCTCAGCTGGAAAACGAGATACAAGTGCCCAACCTCTGTCCTTCATCAGGGTGTTGTAAAGGTTAAATGAGATGATTCTGTAGTGTACTGAGACAAGTGGACACCGGAGAACACTGGTTTGTTGTAATTATGTATTCTTACTACTGCTGAGTTACTGCAGTGTTGCCTTGTTCCTCCTCTGTGAACCTCACTGTCGCATGAAGCAGTGTGGGCTGCCCTGGCCCATGAGGACTCGGGGCTCCTTTCCCGGAGAGCATGCTGTGGTTCCGGGACACTCAAGGCCCACGCTGTATCTTGTAGGTCTTTCTGCTAATGTGCAGTATATACGTATGAGACGCCCAGTGGACCCTGGTGGACGGAACATGTCTGTTACGCACACAGATCAGAACTAAGCTGCGGCCAGTACCCAGGAGCTGCTCTGTGCTGTCTTCTCAGCGCTAACCGAGAGCCTTATTTTTCGCATCGTAGATGTTGCTGATTTGTGCTTTCCATCAGCATGTGTTCTTCTGTACAGTCCTCCTGCTTGTGAGATTTAATTGTTCTGTTGGATGCAGTTGCGGACGTTCATTTGAATTGTGATGTCCTGTTCGGCTGTTTTTATGCCAGTTGACCCATGCCCTTGTTGACGGGATGATACTTTTGTTTGCTTCAAGCTGGAAGCTGTCGCAGGCGGTGTGCAGACGTTCTGGCGCATTCATTTCTCCTGGGGAACAGAAAGCAGGGGACATAGTCCGAGGCACTTGTGACCAGATTCGCCCCTCTAGGGTGCTGCTTCAGATGCACAGGCAGGTGGAGAACCTCGGGCCCAGGAGTGTCTTAGTGTGCCCGGGAGGCTGTAGCCAAGTACGAAGCGAGCAGCTCACAGGCGGCTGACCTCCCAGCTCTGGAGGTGGGAAGGGAAAGACGCCGGCAGACTGCGGCTGATGAGGCCCACTTCCGGGTCCTCGCAGGTGGCGGGGAGGCCAGCTCGGGGGCTCTTTTCCGTGAGGTACCATCCCTGTCGTGAGGACTCCACCCTTGTCACTCAGTCCCCATCCAAAGCCTCCCGGCACTCTCACCGCGGCAGCTAGGACATCAGCGTGTGGCTGGTGGTACAGGGTTTCCAAGGACCCCCGAGGGCCCCGGCCGGCTCACGGGAGCCCGTCTCACTTCTTGGCTTGTCCACCACCCTCACGAGCCCTTGGGTCTGCCTCCGTTCTTGCTGCGTTGAAATCTTGAGCCACTGCTCTTTCCCGAATCCTCTCCCTCGGCTGGCCTTCCTGTGGGAGGACTGGTGTGGCCGTTTGAGAGGAGCCATGGCCTGAGGCTCCACCTCCAGGCGCCCTGCTCCAGTGCCAGGCGCCGAGCAGAGTGTCCCTTTCCCTGCCAACAGCCCGGACTGTCCTGTGGCCAGAGCATGTCCGGCCGGAGTGGGGACGCAGGAGGGGCCCAGGCTGGCAGGTGACGTGGGTAGCAGCCGACGCTTGGCACCATTGCCCAGAAAGGCTGGGAGCCTTTGCCTCAGCTCAGCTGTGCGATGTTCGTCGTTGTTAAAGAGACAGACGCACGGCGTGCCTGCCGGTGGTGTTACACATGTGAGGCTTGTCCCAGATCCTGGAGTTGCTTTTGGTCGTGGACCAAGCACTGCTAGGATGTGGTGATGGTGGAATAATGTGTGGGACTTTGCCCAGGGTTGCGTTAATTCGTGCCAGGTTGGCAGTTTACACTTGTCAGTTCTGGAATTAACCCGGGATATCAAGGTGGATGTTAGGCCCACTCACGAAAACACTCCAAAGAGAAATGAGTGACATTGGGCTTGGTGACGAAAGGTCCTTGCCTCTGTGTTTCTCCCTTGTGTATTAGGTGGCCTTAAAAGTGCATCTGTGACAGATGGGGTGGGGAGGGACACCTAGGAGACGATCCGTTTTAACGTCTTTGTTACGCTGTTGTGTTTCTCTTTTCTTGCTTAGTGTCCTCTTAAGAGGAAAGGAAGTGGAGATGTTTCGGCAAGGTGTGGCTAACTCTGTAAAATTTTTATTTCTTCAAGTCAGCAAAGAATTAAGCCATACTTTTCTGTGGGATTGTAATATCTCACAAAAATGAATAAATAGTTGAGTAATTCTCTTCCAGGCTCTTTGGGAGATATGATTATGATCATTATTGTCATTTATTTTGCATTTTCTTTATTACCCAAAGTATACTGGGGCCTTGTCCACATTATGGGTCAACGGACTTTTTCCGTAAAGTGCCAGATGGTAAAAGTCAAGAGATAAAATCAAGACTAGTATATAGGTACTGTATTTGTATAATAAGAAAACAATTTTCCACACAATTTTTATAGACAGAATTCAAAATATAAGGATAATACTTGAGTATTTTTTTTGGAATACAAGTTTTCTAATGAGAAGAGTGAGCTTGCCAGGGTAAAGGAGTATATTTAGGGTTACTGCTCTCCTATCATCACATTGATTGCAAATGTTCATCCGTAAAAATCAGTCTTACCTCATGAGCCATACAAAAACAAGCAGTGGGCTAGATTAGGCCTGCAGATCATAGTTTTATTTATATCATTACTGATCTATGTGTGTGTGCGTGCGCACATGTGCCCTTAAGTTGGGACGTAGAGGCCAGGGACGTACTCACCAGTGGCGTGAATGAGTGAAGAGTTACTCCCGCTGCAGAGGGAGTGTCAAGGTGCCAGTGCAGGCCTGGTCGGCAGGCTCACTGTGTCAGAGCGGCTTGCTTTCTCCCTGCCCTGCCAGCCTGCCCTGTGGCTTTCCTCAGAGTCATGCGTGGTCCTGGCTGCTCACACTGTCTGCACTTCAGGCAGAAGAAGAAGAGGGGGCGAAGTGCAAATCTACTCTCTCTTACAGGGGCTTCTCCGAGTCCTACCCAATGCCACTCCCTCCCCCTGGCTGGAACTTGGACCTTCAAAGAAGCTGGGAGAGGCAGTTATTTGCTCCATTTTAAAAACTGGACTCCAGTTACGAAGGAGGAAGAAGTGATATTGGGATAACTAGCCGTCTCCTCTTCTCCCTAGGTCCATTTTCCACAGTTTCAGTTACTTGCCATCAACTGTGGTCTGATAATACTAACTGGAAAATTCCAAAAATAACGCTTAAAGTTTGAATTATGCACTGCTCTGCGTAGCATGGCAAAATCTCATAGTGACTCACAAGCCACTCCCTCTTGCCCAGGACCCGAGTCGCCTCATTGTCCTGCATGTTCCTCTGTACACCGTATATACATGTCCTGTAGCCACTAGGAGCCACCTTGGCCATCACATCGGCTGGCCTGTGTCTCAGGGCCGGTGTCCAGGTCTCGTACAGGGCTCAGTGCCGTCTAAAGTCCCAGGAATGCCCTGGAACATTGGGACATATGCCCTATGGGGGAAAGGGGGCACTGCTGCAAACAGAGTTCTGTGCCATGTGTAGCAAGGTAGGAATGTGAACCCCAGAGGGATTACTCCCTTCCCCGAGGTCCGATAGTAGGCTGAGATTTAATCTAGGTCTGCTCAACTCAGTCTCCGTCTCCCTGGGTCCACCCCACCGTGTCTGCCCTCAAGCATCGTGGGCAGGGCCACACCATAATACTCAGAGTAAGCTGTTGGCCTGTTTGGTGCACATCTTGGCTCCCTCCAAAGACAGTCTGAGAAGCACACAAGGAGGATGGAAACCGTCATCCATCAGCAAAGAGCTTTGTCAAAGCAGGGTGTGAACATGGCACAAGGTGAAGCCTAACTGAAGTTCTCTAATTCCCCTAGCCCAGTGACGGCGAGCCTTTTAGAGACGAGTGCCCAAACTGCAACCCAAAACCCACTTAGTTATCGCAAAGCGCCAACACTGCAGTTAAACCTGAACACTGAGGTTTTAGTTTAGAAAAAACAGCTCATACATTAACATCTTTTGCCTGAAAAGAAATACAAATAACATGTGTGCCATGGGTTCTGCACCAGTGCCCTGGACATACAGGCAGCTCTCAAGATCCCGCCAGGCCCCTGTCAGCTCACGTGGACCAGGAGGTATGAGCAGTGACCAGCAAGCCCTGGTGTGCACGCAGAGAGAAAGCTGGCCGGCTGGTCATAGGCCGAGTTACCTGCCTGCCAGGCTGTGTGAGGGAAGACCATGGAGCGGGGGCCAGTAACTGTGACCTTCACACTGACCCCACTCACCACGGAGGCTTAGAATTTGACCAGACAAGTTCACAGCTTATCCTAAATGGGATCCTGGGAGAAGGTGACAGGGCCTTTCAGACTCTGTGTGTGTGTCTGTGTGTGTGTGTGTGTGTGTGTGTACACGTGTGTGTGTATCTGTAGCCCTTAGTGAGAACAGTTGAGTGTTTTCCAAGTACCAAGACACACATCTCACAGCAGTCCTTGGGGTACCGTCATTGAGCCTTCTTAAAGATAAGTAAATATGGTGTTGAGAGGTTACGTAACTTGTCCAAGACCACACAGCTGATAGTTGGACTCAAACTTAAGCAGTTGGACCCAAATTCTCATTTTCAACTGTACTGTTCGTGACTGTAGCACGTAAGTCCCCATGCTAGATAAAAGCCCTAATAGCATTGTCAAGACACATGGGATCACAGTGGAAGGAGTGATTCAGCTGGACTTGGGAGGAGGGATGGGGAAACTCACGAAAGGTGGTGACATTTGAGCCAGGCTCAAAGAATGAGTAGGGCTGCGTGGGTGGGAAGAACAAAACCAGCGAGGCAAGTTGTGCTTGGGCAGATGTACTGTCCAACAGAGTGAAATAATAACCAGCTCTGGCCAGAGAGGAGGCGCAGGGGCCCTGTGTGTCTGCTCCCTCCCTCTGGATGTCCCTGTGCCGGTACAGACGGCTCATCACGCTCCTGAGGCCTCCGCTTGCCAGCTCTGTTTCGGTCACGGGAGTCACATCTGGGGCAACAGTGCAGCCGCCTGCCTGAGGACAACTTGCACCGACCTGGTGGTCTGGGCTTGAACCACCTTCTCTTCTTCCCCATGTATTCATGACTTCAGTCTGTCTGAGCCTGGCTGTGTGTTCATGTAAAGGAATAGAGCTCATAAATAAGGGAGGAGGCGAAAGTAGGTTTTAGTAATGAGGCTCCTGCTTAATCGCACCAGCAAGCTGAGTAAAGAGCATTAAGTGTGTATCGGATCGTTGCATTCCCGTGTTTCCCGTGCTGCTGTGGACACTGGAACTCTCTGGAGAGTGGAGCTGTGTGCCGCCAGGCAAGAGGAGGGCCTGTGGCGGGGGACACAGGCCTCGGTGGTCATGCACCTCCTGCCATCGGAAGGCCCCCGAGAGGCGGCCCCTCTGAGTGGCGCCTGGAGACTCGGAGACCCGTGGAGTCTGCGTGAGAAGCAGTCTCGGGCTGGCCTCACCTCTCAGTGCACGTGACTCGGCCAGCACCCCGTGCACATTCCACACGCCCTTTGATTTTTTTCCAAGGTCACTGTTTCTTGAGAGTTTTGTTTATCATTAGCTTCACTGTGATAAACTGTGGTGAGATATAGGTCCTTCGTGGGGCTTTTTCCTTCTTAGTTTAAAGAATTCTTTAAATGGCTGAGTTAGCCTGGATGAGACATTGCGGACTGCATCAGCAGATGCAGCGCTGGGCCTGGTCACCTCCAAATAAGGCATGCCGCAGGTGCTCCGGCCCGCCAGGGCTCGAGCTGTGCAGGGAATCAGCCACTGTGCATTAGAAAGCAATCCGTCAGCCAGAGTAGTGGGCCCTCATGTTATTGTAGGCCAACCTTTCAATTTACGTGGCACACACAAGGTTTCTCACGTGAACTTCTGGGGGGTTCATGGGGAGTAACAGGGCGGGTGGCCAGCACGCTGGGAGTCCTAGAGCTCAGTGCTGGCCCCATGATCAAGGGCTTGGGGTCATTCAGCAGTTCAGCCCCCAGCCGTGCCACTTACTGCTGCATAACCTTGAGCAAGGGTCTCAGTTTCTCTACCCGTCCCAGGGATTTGTTACAGTGTCTCCCTCGAGAGGTTGCTCTGAGAATGCAGTGAGACAAGGCAGACAAAGCCATCAGCACAGTGCTGGTCACGTGGAAGTCACTTCATAAATGGCAATGTTACCATTACTTCCTGAGCTTTTCATCTCGGCCCAGAGCTCTGTAGCCTTCAATACCTTCAGTAGTGCCAGAGGGAAGGTGAATCTTGGGTGATGAAGCCCCTAACCAGAAGGTGCCTGGAGGTCAGCCATCCCAGCAGCCTGCAAACCAGGGCTCTGTGGCCAAATCCTGCCTGTGGCCTGCTTTTGTAAGTGCAGTTTTATGGGGACCACTTGCCCTGTCCATTTATATATTGGAGGGCAGAATTGAACACCCACAAAGCCTAAAGTGTTTACCATCTGACCTTTACTGCAAGTTTGTGGAGCCCTGATCTCATCCGTGAAGGTTTACCCTGGAGCACATGAAGATGCCAGAGGAAAGTGATGCGCAAAGATGCACCACTGAGCTTTTGATGAGCTGGCTCCTGAACCCCAGGACAGTGCCCTCATGAGGACATTGTCTTCTGGTTAGGACAGGAAAGGTCACCCAGAGGACAGGGAGTGGCTTGTGGCTCTTGTGTGTGGAACACCATCGTGAATGTGCTCACTACCCAGCAGATACAGCGACTGTGCTGTGGAGGAAACCCTTCTTAGAAGGGAAGGATCAGTGTCAGGGTGAGGCAGAGCCACGCCACCTCCATCACTGCGCCAGGTAGTGTGGTCCCAGCCCTGTGTTTAGCTTCCCCAGCCAGTCCCCGTGGGCGAGCTGTGACTACAGCTGGCCCCTCCAGCCTGTGGTGGGCCTGGGTGAGTATGTCATGGTGACCAGGTATGAACTTTCCTGAGTGACAGAGATGATTTCCATAGGATTTCTTGCCCCCGGCTTCTCCCATACTGATTGCCTTGAAACTTTTCACTTCCTTCCGGTTCTTATTTGAAGCACTTCATTGAATCCGCCCACCCACCTGCGCAAGGTAGAAAACTACAGATATGTGTCTATTGCTTATTTTCCTTCAGAACGTCTTGTGTAGGTTGAAGTGCAGCCTTCATCACATCATCTCCGGTGTGTCCTATTAAAGTGTGTATTCATCCGTGGGAAAGTCTGCTCAGCACACAGACGTTGCGTCTGTCCTGGACAGAGGCCTGGCCTCTCATGTGCACTACTGGGTCCCCAAACCCTGGAACTGGGTCTAGAAGAAATGTGCTGAGTATTTGGTAAAGTAGAATTCAAGATGTGAATCGTTACTTACTTAAGTGGCCAAGTTAACTAGATTGCCCTGCAGCCAGGAGAAGCCAGTCTGGACAAAAGGGCCGCCAGACAGACCCGGAAATGGTGATCTTGGGACTTCAGATGGGGATGGATCTCCGTAAGAGACACCCGCAAGTGAGCAAGTCCCTGATTGCTAATGTCTGTCCATACTTCCCTGCCCCGTGTGCACAGTGAGCTCTGCTTCTTGCCAGATATGTAAAGAGGCCTCTTGTGGCCGCTTCTCTCCCAGCACCCTGAAAGCTCCCTTTTCCGGGAAGGCCTGTCGGGTCAGGTTTTGCCCTGGGTGCACATTGCTTCCAGGTGGCAGTGTCGCTGGTGGGATGTGGCTTTGTTGCCTCTGCTGATGGAGGAAGAGCCGGCTTGGGACCTGCTGTGCTGGTGGAGGACGGATGAACGGTGGCAGAACAGAGCCACTAGCTCTTGGGGTGCTTCTGACCGAGTGAGGTGCTCTCCTGATTCAGAGTGGACTGTGCTCATGCAGTGTGGGCCTCAAGGGGCACCTGCAGCGGGGGCTCTGCCTCATCTCAGATGGTTAGACTGCCACCACCTGCAAGCCTTGCAGTCGAGATGAGGTGACCAGCTCCCCCACCTGGGCCCGAGTCTGGTGTCGCACTCCGAGGCCCTTCCGTGAGTGCCTGCGGCACATGCACAGTGGCGATCGGAGCTCCGCCCGTGGAAACTGGCGAGGCTGAGGGGCGGAAGCAGACAGCAGGCGAGTGCAGGCTGTGGGACGGAGACTGTGGGTGAGCAGAGCTGGCTGCACTGCATTTGGACCTAGAGGAAGCCCGGTGTGCTGGTGCAGGGCAGCGTCCCAAGCAGGGGGCAGCACGTGTCTGAGTGTGCATAGAGTGTGCCTGCCGTGTCAGGGGACACCCAGGAGGACCCTGGGGCTGAGCAGGAGAGATTCCAGACCAGGGGGCCCTTGCTGGTCATGCAAAGGACACTGACTTTCCCTCCCTGCTAGGGGGGAAGCCAAATCTGGGCTACACACACAACAGGAGGATGAAGGATTTGTTTGTTTGGGGGCCACATATGGAACCCCAGCATATTGTGCATGTCGAGAGAAAGCACACTTTGCCATGCCCCAGCCCCAGTGTGTGGATTAAATCAGGCCTTTCTGAGTCACACAAGGTTCAGGTTCTCGAGCCCAAAGGAAATTGATCCGCTTCTGGGGCTGGGAATTGAGAGGTGGTGCTGGCTTCAGGCGCTGCTGGACCATGTCTTTCTTGCAGGCTCAGGGGACTGTCTCTCTTCTCTTCCATCTGCACTCTCTGAATTGGCTCCACCCTCAGCAGGCTTTCTCTGCCTACCACCGTTGGCAGCTCTGACCTGCAAAGAGCCATAATCTCACTCCTAAGAGTTCTGAGGACTTGAGCAAGTCATTAAGCTTCTGTTACTCCATCTCAGCAAGTCTCTGGGTGGGTTTGAAAGCAATTTAGGTGACCAGTCTCGTGTGCAGAAATTGTGCCTCCCCCTGGACAGCGTCTGTGCCCTCTGGGAGTGTCCATTATAGTCTGGGAGATGGGAACACACTTGTTCCACAGGACGAGGAGAAAGTGCCCTTTGGAAGATGGAGAGACTCAACCCTAGACAGCAGAGCTCCCTGGGAGTGGCGTGGAGCCCATTTGTGGGCTCAGGAGGCACCATGCGGCCTCAGGGCAGTTGTAACTTTTCTCCCTTCAGAGCCTGGGTCTTGGCCACAGGAACGGCCGGCTGTGGTTCACTGTGTACTCAGAGTCTCTCTCTCGCCTGTGCCCTGAGATCCCTTGACACGTTGATAGATGCCACTGTCTCCCATCCACGGTACTTAACACAGCTGCCGTTCATTTTTCTTGGATTCTTTATTTTACTTTATGGAAGGGGAAAGATGGTCAGAGTTTAAAGGTAATAAGTCATGATGACAAAATTTAATAAATTGGCAAATCAGAGGAGTTTGTTTAAATTTCAGCCTTAAATTACGGCTTTATAAGAGGAACCAAAAAGAGAATTTCCCTGAAGAGTTAAATTCTCAATTCATTGCATTTCCGTCGCTGGCCACAGTGTAGTGCGTTGTCATGTTTCTGTAGTCCAGTACTGTCGGAGTCACTTCCTGGGAGAGTTCACTGGGATAAGAAGATTTGCCGAATTTCACAGCATGGGATGCCGGGAGGGGCAGGACTGTGATCTAAAGAGGGACTAGGCCTTCCAGCTGCAGTTGACCACTGGGTTCACCTCTTTCTTCTTTGATGTGAATGGTGATTGATCTGCGGTCCGAGAATCACCATTTCTTGACTGCTGGAGAGGTTGACCTCTTTGCCCATATGTGGCAGGCTTTTAATTATTAGCTTGCAACTTGCTGGATGCGTGGGTGTCTTGCTTCCTCACGCCGGTTGCACATTAATTAACTCCCTGCTTCTTTCTGATTGAAAACTTAATGGGGAAGGGAGACAGTTTCCTTTTAGAAGTTGACTGGCAAGTTTTTGGTTTTGTATTGTTTTGTTTTGCATTGTTTTTGCCTATTTGCCATTCACCTGTTACTGAATGCTTTCCTTGAAATGCATAATGGAGATTAAAGAGGAGTTAGATAACACCGGATTTCAGCTAAGACAGATCATTAGTAAGAAGTTAGCAGGAATGACTCAGAAAAATTAACTGATGTTAAGTGAATTACTTCTAATGGGTATTTTAATTTTCATCAGGTAAGATGGTGGGCTGCCTTTTTTTTTAAGAGGTATTATGTGCTCGACTTTCTACTGCAAAAGTTTTCAGTGAAAAGTTCCAGTTACATAAAGGAGGGTTGGGTTTTAAAGTTTTACAGACAGGGGTGTGGGATGTGGCCAGCTTGGGAAGACTGTCAGTTTTCCTGACCCTCTCAGGAAGGAAGGGCGCACTTCTCAGGAGTGACAAGCTGGTGAAGACCAGTCAGACCCACAGTTCCTGTGAACTCAGAATGGCTTCACACAGCCACTTGGGCTGCAGGCCCATTAGAAAATGAAATGTCATGCCGTAACTCCTAATTAAATTAATTTTCTTCGTTAAGAATCAATTGAAGTCGTCAGCCCCATGGTGTTCTGCACAAGAGAGACCATCTCATGTGAAGTTTTAATATTTCAGTGCATTGTGGGAGAAACTTTATGGGGGAAAAGTTAATTTTCTCATATATCATGGTTACGGCCCGGTTCAGTTGGGGCCTTCAGTGCTTCGTTCTTTCACTCTCCATTTGGAAACACTGTCTTATCAAGTAAGGGAAGGAACTTTTTGCCTTGCTTCTAATTGCTGCAGAAATTTTGCATAACTAAACAGTGGATTGAAAAGAATCCACCTACAGTTAAAGCCTGATTCAGTGAGATGCAAGAGGTTTTGTGGGATACAAGACAAAAAGATTGCAAAATAAAGTGTCTTTATCCCCTAAGAATAATAGTCATTTTAGAGTGCTAGTTACTCTTTTAAGATCAGAATCTTAAAAGATTAAAGGCAATCTTCAGGCTATGAATAGATGGAAAGGGAATATAAATAGAAAGGTGCCACTTTAAAAAAAAAAAAACCTCACTTGTATCTTTTGTGTACATTAAAATGCATGCATAGTAATAGTTGCAATTATCAAACTGTATTTTAGGAGCTTTCTGTTCATAAGAAGGGAAAATGAAAAATGATATAGATAATTGAAATGTGTCGGCAGCTCAGGCAGCCTGCCTTGCTGGGGAAGGTGTGTTAGCCGCCGAGCAAGCAGGAAGCCTAGATTCTAGGTGAAGCTCTGCCTGTGGTTGCTTCGCTCAGGTCATGTGACCTTTGGGGTTCAGGAGTTGCATCTGCAAAATAAGATGCTCAAATAGGTGATCCCAAAAATGCGGCTTCTACAAATCTGACTTCAGACCGAACCATTAAGGTGTGTGTTGTTAGAGCCCCAGTGTGGTCACATTGCTGGGTCCCGGGCTGGGTCCTGTGCCTGGATCATGCCGCTCTTTCCTTGGAAGTCCTTGCTGTGCTGCAGAGAGCTGAGCACTCTGTGAGGAATGATGTAAATAAGAGGAAGACAGAGAGATGGCACAGGAGAGGAAAGCCTTGGGCCGTGGGCCGAGCCAGACTCTTTAAAAGTACCTTCATCGATCGTCCTTACACATCTCCTTGGGGGTCCTCCGCGTGCGACCTCCAGACCAGCAGCCTAGGCTTAACTTCATCTGGGAATTCCTCAGAAATGCAGTGTTTCTGAGCCACTCAAAAGCCAAAACTCGGTTGAGGCCAAGTGGTCTGTGTTTAACAAGCCTTCCGGGCGATTCTGTTGTACATTAACATTTTAGGAACAGTGATCTAACTGAACCCAGACACAGGCTTATCAAGTGGAGAGGCTAGATGAAAAAGAGCAGAGCGATTTTACTGTTGCCCCAGACTGTAGGAGAGTGTGGGGTGGGGCCGTGTTATCCGAGAGATTGCTGAAGCCCAAAGCTGGTTGTAACAGCATCACCCACACCCCTCGGACCATGTTTTGCAATGACAGCCATGGCCGTGAGGTCCATCAAGGAGAGATGTGCACAGGAGGAATCTCATTCTTTAATGACATTTGGGACAGCCCCAAACAATAGGAAGAGTCTCAGTGACTGTCACTTAAGAGAAAACCCAAGTTTTGCAGAAATAACTGGGTTACTGGCAATTGAGAACTCATGCTTATTTAGTTGCCTGATCCCGTACCCCTGGGTTCTTTTAAACCTAAGGATTCTGGGACCAAATTTGGATTGCAAACCCTGGATTGTCAGCTGGAGAATGCTTAACCGCCACTTACACTGAGTTTAAATCTTGCTCAGGAAAGGGTTCGTTGATACCAAAAGGAGGCTCTCCCCCTAAGCCTCCCTGGATGTGAATGATTGGCCTACTCGGGAGTACTCTTACTGCCTCGTCAAAGGCCTGAGCTTCTCAATGCAACCTCCCTAAGTCGACCAGAGACACATCCCCTCTTCCGGGTTCTCCTTTGCCTTCAAGATCTCCCACTGGTGTGAGGTCGGACTCTTGATTCCAAACAGAAGAGCAGTCTGCGTGTAGAGATGAGCTTCTGAGTACTTTGAGTGCTGTGTCCGGAAGGAGAAAGATGCTTGACCCAGAGCCCTCTGAGCAGGGTGGCTTCCCTGAGGTGGCTTCTGTCCTTCCTCACTCACCGTCCAACCCTTTGGTTGTGAAACAGTGTAAGACATTAGAATTTTTGGCAGGACATTTGGGGGGATTTGAGTTGAACTTTCTCCTTTCTTCTAAAGCAAGCTTTGGAAAATTGAAAAAAAATCCAGTATTATCTCTCTAATAGACAACTTTTCTCTTAGGAAGCTTGGCTTGAAATTGTCCTATGCTTAACATCTCTTACTACTAATAGTTTGCCCCATTGATGCCGACTGACCAAATAACTTAATTCCACATTCTTCAGGCTGGATATCAACATTATATGAGACATCTTTGATTACAAAGGTAAGTTATGCATAGAGATCAAACCTTGACAGCACAATCGGAAGGGTTCAGGGTAGATTCTTATGTTTGGAATCATTGATTTATGCGCAACCTCAGTATAACGATGATGCCTAGCTTTTGGCTGTGAGCCAGTTGGTCCGAGTGTTTGAATGCTGTACCAGGCAGCGTGACTTCGCAGGCATGGCAGCAAGGACGAGAAGTGCGACCTTGTCCCTCCTGCATCTTGGTGAGCAAGTAAACCTAGGTCGGGTGCAGGTGTCGTTTGTAGAAGGCACGTGTGAATGTAGCCATGCTCCTCTCCCTTATCCATGGCACCCTGAGACCACACACACACACACACACACACACACACACACACAGAGTTCACTTTTTGTCCCCTAAGTTTATCAGTTTTTCCTTTAATTGCCATCACTTGGAGGCCAGCCCATGTCCTCTAAATCCAGCATAATTGGGTGTCAGCCCTAGCCAGGGATGCGTCCTTCTAGATAGGACTTGGTAACTAACCCGGCATCTCCAGGTGAGAGACTGAGTACAGGGTAAGTGATGTACTGGCCCCTCCCCCAGCTCACACATCTTGTCTCTGCCCTGAAGATGACAGGGCACAAACAGGCCCTGCAGACGGGAGTGTGCCGAGCTGGTGTTTCGCCTCTGGAATCGAGAGTCTGGGATTCCTAGCTTTGATTACGAGTGGCAGCACAAATATTTCTCTGAGCCCAGTGGAACAGCATGAGGACGGCAGCTCTGTCAGCCGGGGGCTGAGTCCGGCGCTCATCGCCTGCAGGAGGCAGGAGGCTGAGCCTGCTGGTGGGCCCTGCCAGGATGGCCACTTCTGTGTCGCTTGTCTTTCGTTGGCTGTGACCCAGGACCACGTCCAGCAGGTGGCGGGTCTTCCCTGAAACGCTTAACTTCCTCTCTTTCATACCTGGGCTGCCATAAGTTAGAACACTAACATGTGAGCAGAAGCAGATGCTGGGATGAAAGAACACAGAGCACAGAGCGGTCACACACCGATCGAGAGGCGCAGAGATAGTTCTAAGGCGCAGTTTCCCGGGCATCCGCACAGGGCCACAGCTGTGTATTTCCTGGAGAAGGAGGACCTAGTCCTCCTGGGTCCTATGCAGTATCAGAGCCTCTTATTTCTGGTCCTCAGTTTACTGGTGTGTGAGATGAGGTGGTTAAATGTGACACCTACCAACGTCTGCTTTCTTAATCACAACAGGAGTAGCTGATGTTGGCACACCTCACTGGACGTCGGGGACTCTGTTAAAGGCTTCGTGTGTTATGGCCTCTGATTTTCAGAATGCTATTCTCTGTTCCCATTTTACACTGAAAGGCTCAGAGAGGTTGAATCATTCCCCCAAGGCCAGAGAGCTAACGAGAGGTGGAGCTGAGGCTTCTGCTCAGGTGTATTTCGTGGTCTCAAAAAACCAATAGCATATTGCAAAGTAGGATTTCTCCTCTCTCTCTCCCTCTCTCCCTCTCCCTCTCTCTCTCTCCCCCCTCTCCCTCTCTCTCTCCCTCTCTCTCTCCCTCTCTCTCTCT
>NW_004624888.1:1715400-1891603 GCF_000247695.1 Heterocephalus glaber
CCCTCTCCCTCTCTCTCTCTCTCTCTCTCTCTCTCTCTCTCTCTCTCTCTTTGTGGTCCTGGGAATCGAAACCCAGGGCTTTTGCTTTGAGGTACATCCCCAGTCCTTTTTTAAATTTTTTATTTTAAAACAGGATCTCACTAAGTTGCTGAGTTGCCTAGACTGGGCTTGAACTTGTGATCCTCCTGCTTCAGCCTCCCAGAGGGCTGATAGTATTGTAAGCATGCCCACCACACCCAGCTCAAAGTAGAGCTTCTGAGCTGATTCTGAGCCATGCTTCTAGCAGGGCCATTTTGTTCCTGAAGGAACTTTAGAAGTCCCTGGTGCCCTTTTGGCTGTGAGGACGGAGAACGGCTTCTAGTGCATCTGGTGGGTGGAGTTTGAAAGCCACACTGTACAGTAGGGTGTCCAGGCATGAGGTGGAGGCAAGAAGTGCATCCTTAGTCGCCTCTGTCCTTGTACAAAATCACAGAATAGGTGCACAAACCAAGATGACCACAGCATCCCTAGTGCCGGAGCCTCGGGGCCACACCATCATGTATGACAGTCCCTGGAGCAGTCGCCAGCGACAAGAACTGCTGAGCACAGATTGTCTGTAGGGCCAAGGAGGGGGCCTGCCCCAGGCGGGGGCCTGCCCCAGGCGTGCCTAGAAGTGGGAGACTCCTGGGCACTCCCTGCTCACTGCTGCTACAGACAAGCAGAAGGGGTCTGTCCTCATGGATGGCATCTCTGGCTTTTTGAACATTTGCACCTCGTGGTCTGACCCTTTCATTACTTTGTTCCGTTTTTGAGGCACAGGTTTTGGTGTGAAACAGACCTGAATCCAAATCCCTGCTGTATCACTTTCTGTCATTCTTTGGGGCTGCCACTTAAACTTCAGCCGTTTGTTTCTCCTCCTGCAGGTGGAGGTAAGCATTTCCTATCTTGGAGTGACTGGGCCATAGCTGTGCCATTAATTGGACGGCCTTCTCTCAGTGGTGCTTCTCTTTCCTTTTACAAACCTTGAGTCAGATACCCTTCTCCTACATCAGCCTGGCACGATTTCAGCTCTGCTGTTAATGCTGGCAGGGCCAGACTGTCATGAGCAGGTTTCACTTAGTGTCTTTCACACCTGGGGTCTGGAGGAGGGACATGTGCCTTCACCAAAGCAGCTGTAGAGTGATGAAGGCCCCTGTGAGAGTGGAAGGAGGGTAGAAGCAAAGGAATTCAGGAATCTTGGCCCCCGGCCAAGGCGTCCACTGAAGAGGACTCAGGGTTGACCAGTTTTATTGTAGAATAATTTGTCGCTCTATAATGTAAATGGAAAATTAACTCATGTAACCAAATCAAAGGATCTCTGTGATTCTTTGTGGAACCCACCACTCAGACAAGCTGATGACTTATGCATTTTCTTTTTAAAGACCTTTTTCTGGGGTATTCGGACTGGGAAAGAATCCAAGTTGAAGAAAGAAGGGGAGTTGTCAGGTGAAGGAATTTTCTTCCCGGAGAGACTCCTAAGGACAACAGGCAGCTGGATTTGCTGCACCCAGTGCAAGTACCTTACGCTGAAAAGCAAGACTCATTAAGTATGCCGTTTTTCTTCTCTAAGAAGATCATTATCGTCATATGCACATTATTTATTTATCCAGGTCATCACAGGGGTGGGAAGAAGAGAAAAGCAGACTGAAGAGGGAAGAAGGCTCAGATAAGACTTGGGATCCTGCAAGCTGCTTGCACAAAGGGGAAAAGATGATTAGAAGGCGTGGCTGATGTCCAGAGCTTTCCACGGAGCCCTTGGGCTCATCTGAGCAAAGTGCTGCATAGGGAGCAGTCACCCCGCAAGGTCTCATTCGTGGGTGTGAGGTGTATAACGGGAACTCCATGTATGGATGGACTGTTGGCCTTTTTATTTGAGGAAGTGCTTGGATTCCCAGTGAGGAAAGAAAGCAGACTTTTCCTGCTTTGGCCGGTGCTGCAGGGCTCCTGGAGCAGCCTCCACACACAGCCCTGCCAGGCATACAGAAGGACGTGGCTTGTGCAGCTGGGGCCAAGAAAACACAGCCTCTGAGAGGGTCACGGTCATGCTCATGCTCGGGTGACACAGTCAAGGCCAGATCGAGGGCTGGAGCTCCACCCCTGAGTTCCAGACCAAGCTTCACCGGGTGGAGGTGGCTGGGATGTGACAGCCTTCTCTGTCCCCTGTGGAGCTGAAGAATGGCAGATGATGGATGAGGAGACGGGCGTGTGTACCTCTGTCACTTGCGCAGAGGCAGTGCAGGAGGAAGTGAGCCTGCGGTACCGCAAGGAGGCACCGGCATGGGCATGTTCTTCCGAGGGCAGATGAGGGGGTGCTGTGCGACCCTGGGAGAAATGTGAAGTGGGTCCTGAGAGGAGTAGGTGGTGTCCCGTCCGATGGAGGAGGCAACTTCCTGCCCCTGCTGTGGGGATTAGAGCTTCCCTGTAGGTAAAAATTCCCACAGGGCTTTTCATGACCCTTGAATTCCTTCTGGAGAATCTGCATCTAATCAGAAAGGGACTCTCAGAACCTCTCCGGGTTTACGATTTCCCAAATGCCCCCAGTCTGAAGTAAATCTGTGCCAATGCAGGAGACTTTGGGACGCTATTTCCTGGGTTTCCTCACAGTATTTTAGGTCACCCTAGACATACTTGAGGTGGGGGTGGGGAGCCGCATGATATGACGTTCTGTGGGTGCTGAAATGCACAGACAGGCACACGTATATATACAGTCATATGTACAAGGATGATCAAATATTCGGCGAAAGTGTACATTTTTATAAACTATTACAGTAAAAGAAACATTGCCATTGATGCCCCCCTCAGTTCTCCCTCTCTTCAGACACCCTTATCCCATCGTTCTTGCCCCCTTCTGAAGCAGTTCTGGGAGCCCTGTTTCTCAAGGGTCTTTATGGGATGTCCTCAAAAAGATGCAGTGAATGCTGCTGCCGAGCACCATCCAGTGGAAAGGCAGCTTGTAAAAACATGGCACTGTGTCCTCACCAGATCTAGCACTGTGAGACTTCTGGGTTTTCCCTAAAGTCAGAATGACATGAAAGGCAAATATTTTTAATCGGTTCAGGACATTGAGGCAGCTAGGACAGCACAATGAAAGACTCACAAGAGAGGACTTTGGACCTGCTCCAGAAAATGGCAAGAATGATGGGATAATTGTGTTCAAAGGAAATGGAGGTGGGTATGTTGAGGGGGATCAACAGCAATGTGTCTTTCACTAAAATAAAATTTTAAAAAATTTAAACATTCACTGTGTTTACAACACGTTTTTTCTTACGTACATGCGTATGTCGTGCGCGCATGTTTGTGTCACTCTAAGTGGTAAATAAGAAAACCACGCAGGACAGCCCGCCCTGGCGCAGCCCTGTGTTTTGCAGTGAGGAAATGAGCACATTGCCAGCACAGAGCAGGGAGAGCGGGGTGGACCAGGGAAGGAACAAGAGGGGTCCTTTTCCTAACTACTTAGCTGCGCACCTCCAAGAGGAGGCTTTTGCACAATACACACAGGGGATGTGCCTTAACAGCTGTCCTCGTGAAACACACAGCTCCCCAGGGTGATGGGTGCACAGGCCTCCGAGGAGCGCGTCGCAGCTGAGCATGATATGGACAGAATGCTTTGTGAAGGTGCTAGCGATCACCCTCGTCACCTTGTTAAGAAAATGGTTCTGAAGAACAGAGAGGGTGAGTAACTTGCCCAATATCCCACAGACAGCAGGAGCCACAGCCCAGGATCAGGCAGAGACATCTTGATTCCAATACCAGGGCTGATTCCAGGATAGCAGGACTTCCTTCCAAACAAAGATAAGTTAGGGGACCTCTATACTAGCTATTTATAAGTGTTAAGGAATATTAAGATTAAAGGAACAAAGGCAGAATCCAGGACACCATCTAAGAGATACAAGTACCATAGCTGCGGTTCTTACTCCTTTTCTCCATCAGGCTCCTATCTGATGACTTCCACAGATGTAACAGTCTCCCTGTCCTGTGATCGCCTCTGCCTAAACCGCAAAACAAGATGCTACGTGGAAATAAATTGCGGCCGTGTTTGTCATTGTCCTAACCGAGAATACATCATCAACTGTGGCAGTTGTGGGCATAAACAAGACAGGCTGTGTGGGTCACGGGCCCACGTCTCAGTCATTCATTCACCCCGTTTTTATCAAGGGACCGCTATAGGCCAGGCATTTTTAGGGACTCCAGGAATAGAAGGCTGAGTGAACCTGACTGAATGCTAGCGCCACAGTGAGGCCATGGAACGACACGGATAAGTAAACCGTAGTGCTCAGCATCGACTTTCAGAATGGTAGACCCTTCAATCAGCAAAGCAGTCATTCGCTGGAAATTATACCAATATGTGTCTTAAAAGCAGCATTTAGGGTTGATCGGTTGATGGGGCAGCCCTGGAGGAAGCATCTCTTTTAGACCCAGCTGTGGTGTGAGACTCAGGGAAAGCTTCCAGCAGGTAGATGCCGCTCTGCCATCGTGGAGGCCCCTCCAAGCTGGGGCAAAAGCCCTCATAGGCACCTCCATGCAGCCCCACCAGGAGGAGCACCAGGAAGATACCCAGACACTGGGGTCAGCTTCACCAAATCCTCCAGCAAATGTTGAGGAGCGGGAAGGCCAGCTCTGCAAAGGAGAAGTCCTCGTGTGAAGATATGGCAGAAAGTGCCAGCCCTCACTGTGACGGGGGACAGAAGTTGTGGTTCCTCCCAGAGGTGCCGATAAGAAGGGAAAGAACAAAGCGCCCAGTGCTCCCGTATGGCCGTCATCTGCCTCTGGGCCCTGCGCAGTTCTCAGAAGTAACCGAGGCCTGTTTATGAGCATTCTTCACAAAGACTGGGTGAGCTTTGATCCACAGAGTTGGCCCAAGATAAGCAACCATGCGAACAGAAAGCAGCTGAGCTGAAGGAGAAATGTGAGGAGAGCATCGCTGCATACTGTGGCGAGGGCCGTGAAGAAGCAGGAAAGTGGGCCCTGTGCCAGGAGGCTCCAAGAAGGATGAACCAGAAGATGTGGAGGAGGAGGAGGAGGAGGAGGGGGAGGAGGGGGAGGAGGGGGAGGAGGAGGAGGAGGAGGAAAGACAATGCCGAATGCCGACCGTCCCGCGACGCTGTGCATGGAGTGAGTGTGTTCGGACAATTATTTTGCTAAGAATATGAATTCAAGAGCATTTCTTCATTGGCTCCATATAAAAACTGTACAGATTTTTGTAGAGCCAATAAAATTCTTTGTAGAGGAAATATTTTTCCAAATATACTGGCTGTAGCTTTGTAAGGAGCTACTACATACAGTGCTTAAAGCTTCTTTGTGAGTGTTCTAAATATTTAAAGTTCCTTCCATTTCTTGGGTGTGATGGCACACCCAACACGTAGGGATTCATAGCAACAGCAAATTTGGGGTGTTTGTTTTTCTTTTTAAAGTACTGGGGATTGAGCCCAGGGCCTTTGTCCCCACTCCCTTTTAAGACAAGGTCTTACTAAGTTGTTTGCCCAAGGTGGGCTTGACCTTGTGGTCCTCCTGACTCAGCTTCCCAAATTCTGGGTTTTTCAGGTGTTGCATTTTGTAATTTTCTTTAAAATTATACTTTTAAAAAATCAACCATTTAAATTGTCTCAAGGGTGTGCAGCAAATGGAGAAACATCTAGTCCAGAAAGGCTGCTAATCTTGATGAGTATCTGTGGGATTTGAACCGGAGACCCACTGTCCTCCCTCTTCCCTCCCAACACAGATCACTGTGATGGAAACTACTCTGGGAGTGTCTGACCACGGTGCAGCTCCTTCTCCGCCTGGCTCCTGGTCTAGACCTGTGGTTTCACCTTGGGAGAGGCAGCCTCAGAGGCAGCCAACACCTGCCCTGGCAAAGGCCCTGCGTCCGTCCGATCAGACTTGGAGCAGTTTATTCAGCGGTTAAGGTAGAGAACAATAGCACAATCGGCTAACAAGCAGAGGAGGCTAACAGGGTGTGTGGCAGCACACAAGGGCCAGCCCCGGAAGTGGCTGAGGAGCATCCCATGCCAGGCTGCCGCTGCAGGGGAAACAAAACAAGTAACAGGCCCAACAAAGGGGAGCAGCCACAGGGTTCAGAATTGCTACACTGCGCTGTGTTCACTTTCCAACAAAATATTTTGAGACATACAAAGAAACAGATGCAGGGGGAGAAAAAAACAACTACAGTACCTGTGAGGAGGTAGCCTGCAAAGCAGGCATTGGAAATACGCTCAAAGTACCAGGAACTGTGTCTAAAGAACTGAAGGAAGGCACGGTTACAGTGCCTCAGCCAGGACGGAATAGCAGTGAAGAGAAAGTGGCAGAAAAGAATGATAAAAACATAAATCTTGGAGTTAAAAAGTATAACCAAGTTGAAAAGTTCACTCAGAAGGTTCAACAGCAGATTTAATCTGGTAGAAGAAAGAATTGGCAAATTGGAAAGTAGGTGATGAAAATTATGCAAACTAAAGAACAGAGAGAAAAACAGGGGAAGATCCACTAAACACAGCAGCGTATGCCTAACGGGACCAGCAGGAGAGATTAAAAAGGAGCTGAAAAGACATTTTAAGAAATAGTGATGGAAAACTTTCCGAACTGATGAAAAATATTAGTCTCCACATCCAAGAAGCTGGTGTGGTCCAGGAAGGTAAGCTGGAAGAGATTCGCACTCAAACATAAGAGAATCAAAAGACTAAAAACCAAGAGAAAATCTTGCAAATAGTCAGAGGAAGCAGCTGATCACCTCCAGAGACCCTCAGCAAGGTGAACGGCCAGTTTTGCAGCCCTGCCAGAGACCTAGGTGAACACTCTTTAAAGAGCAGAAGCGAAGCACAAGGGAAAAAACAAAAATAGAGAAATTAATTTTGTCGAAATTAAAAACATTTGTGCTTCAAAGGACACTCAAATACAAGTCAAAATACAATACACAGGATGAGGGAAATATTTATAAATCAAGTATCTAATAAAGGACTTATATCCACGTACATGAAGATGTCTTGCAACTCAATTAGGAAAAAAAACAAGTCCATGTGCCCAATTTAAAAGTGAGTGAAAAATCCCAATGTATGTTTGTCTGAGAAAGATGTGCAAATGATGGACGGACACACAAAGGAAAGGGAGTTCAACATTATTAGTCATAAAGCAAAAGGAAATAAGTAGAAGATGCCATTTTATACCCAAGAGAATGGCTGTAAGCAAAGAGCAGATGAGAGAAGTTTTGGTGGTGAAGATCTGGGAAAATGGGAAGCTTCAGATTGCTGGTGGGAATGCATTACAGTGTGGCCACTGGGGAAAACTGAGGGCTCCCTAAAATGGTAAATGCTGAGTTGTCACGTGGCCCAGTAATTTTGCTACATATATGTCCAAGAAATATGAAAACATGCATTTCCACAAAAACTTTTACATGAATAATCATAGCAGTATTTTTGATAATAGTAAAAAAGTGGAAACAACTAATAGCCTTAATTGATGAATGGATGCATAAAATATATACCTATATATTGGAATGTTATTTGGCAACAAAAAAGAATGAAGTTTCCATACAACTACAGCACAAAGAGACCAAAAATATTATACTAAATGAAAGAAGCCAGTCACAAAAGACCATATATGATTTCATTTCTACAAAACAACTAGAATAGGCAAAACTATAGAGACAGAGGGTAAATTTGTGTTTGCCTAAGCCAGGAACAGTGAGGCAGATGGGGCGACCAGTACTTATTAGAGGTCTTCCTTGTGGAGCCGTAAAGTCCTAAACTTAGATTGAGGTAATGATTGTACAACCTATAAATACGCTAGAACTATTTGATTCTGTGCGTTTAGTGGATGGAGTCTAGGCTACGCAAGTTATATCTCAGTGAAACCTTTTTTAAGCTAAGGAGATAAAGTAGGGAACGGTTTGGCAGTGTTCGGAAGGTCGGCGGAGGAGGCCCTCAGACAGGATGGAAGGGCTTCACCGAGGTGACCCCGGAGTGGAAAACGTGAGGGGCAAGCCATGCGACTGTCTGCGGGAGGAGCGTCCCAGACCAGGAGAGCAAGTGCAGAGGCCCAGAAGGAGGGATGCGCCTCGTTCAGGGACCAGTGTTGGAGTGCCAGGGATCCGAGAATGGCAGGAGATGCCAGGGGAGTCGTGGGACCTGGGCCTGCAGGGCCTTATTTAGACGCGGGCATGAGCAGCATTATGGGTTTCGAAGAGAAACCTGGCGAGCTCCAGTGTTTGTTTCCAGAGATCACCATGGTTGCAATTTTGTGAATAGACCTGATGGGGGGAATGGGAGACTAGCACAAGGCAGGAGCCGCAGAGGGCTGGGACCTCCATCCGGAAGGCAGAGGGCAGCGATACAGAGGCAGAGGAAGGGCGTCCATTCTGTGTACGTCCTGGAGGTAAAGCCAAGAGGATTGGTGAAGGGCTGGAAATGTTCCACATCAAGAACCAGACAGTGAAAGTGCTGGACTGTGGCCCATGTGGTCTTCATTGCAGCCACTCAACTTCACTGTTGGAGCTTGAATGTTGCCCTAGATGCTATGTAAATGCACAGCCTGATGGTGTTCAGTAAAACTGTGCTTATGAAAACAGGAGGCAAACCTGATTCATCCCGTGAGATGCAGTTTACCAACCACTAGAATAGAAGTCGAAGCAGCAGAAGGAAGAAAGGAGAGAAGCTTCACTTGGTGGCATTTGTTCTTACTCGCCGGGAAGATGGGATTGCCACTAGCCGACCCTGCAGACTGCGCATGGAGCAGGCCTGTGGTGCAGACCTGTTCATGGAGAAGCCACGTGGCCCTCGGTTACAGATGTGAGGCGGGCGGGTGAGTGTGCGCGCCTGGAGCGCATGGGAGGTCTGGCTTGGAGTCGCCAGTGTGGAGGCTCCGGGAGGAGCCCTGCGTGGACCTGAGCAAAGCAGCGATGAAGACGAAGGCAGCAGAGGCTGCAGGACCGAGCCCTGGGTTTCCAGTATTGAGCCATCGGGGAGAGGAGCAGGAGCCAGCAAAAGACCCAGAAAGAGCGGGTAGGGATCCCGGAAGATGTGGCGTCTTGCAGGCTATACCAAGAGACTGGTTCAGAGAGGCTGACGTCCTGCTTTCCTTTCCCTCCTGGAGTGCAACTGAGCAAAGAAATGTTCTAATAAAAATGATCCTGAATTTCCTCTAATTTTTAGAAAAAGATTAGAAAAATCATTATCAAACTTTCACCCATTCAACCAGTGTTCATGAGCTGCTGGCCAGTAGGCTCCGGAGCTTGGAATTGAGCGGCGCACTGCCCAGACAGTGGGTGTCTACGTAGAGAGGGTGACACCTGTCAGGTGAGGGTTACCAGGACCAAGGGTGGCCGCAGTCACTGATCAGGGCTGCAGGACTGAGCACCAAGGGCGGCTGCACAGGAGGGCACACGGAAGAGCAATTACTGTGTCCTCCTCCTGTGCAGGGTTGAGCTGACCTGGGGCACTGGTCAGCTTCTGCGCTGCTCTGTTTTTCGTAAGGAATTAGCTCCACCACTTCCCACGCTGCTTGGCACATACTTGGGTTCTGGGAGGAAGAGTGAGGACTTCAGGGTGGGATTTAATCAGACCAGGACCTAATCTGAGCTGTGGCCCTGAAGCCCAGCCCTCATGCGGTGACAGGGGTAACGGGAGCTACATTTGGGACCAGGTGAGGACTCAGTGAAGGAAGATGTGCAGAACCCTGGTTCCTGCAGCCCTCCTGTCCCTTGGGAAACCAGGTGTCAGTCCACACACCTGTGGCATTTCACTGCCCAGGGCACTCTTCCAGGGTGGGTCTTTGCTGTCAGTTTGCAATTTAGCAAGCAGATAGTCTTTAGTCTTTTTCCAGAATCCTTTTCATGTTGCCAGTGTTTTCTGGAGAGCAGTGTGCGGGAGCCTGCATGCCTAGCTGGAAGGCACCAGGAAACCAGAGCAGCTCTGGGCAGTTTGCACTCGGCCTCCCATCTCTTATGTCAGGGAGTCCAGGTGTTTGGGTAGCTGTTTAATGCAGATTACTTTTGGTCCCCAAAAGCTGCCTTAGTTAAGTGCAGCTTTCTTTGTCTAAGAAAAATTGCTAGCACATCGTGCCAATTTAATGATATTTTCATGAAATGCGCAATGGTAAGCCTATTTAAATCATTGATGTGATTTTTAATCTTTGGGGGGGGGAGCCCAGTCTTCAGCAATCTTTCATTTTGGTGTGCACAGTCTAGCTTGGCCGTATTTTTCATTTTAATTAATATAATGAAAGGAGGATAAAAGGCTGTGTTAAAATTTCGTGTTTGATTATTGGGATCAAGAATAATTAAAATGTATGAAACGTGGCAGGTTCCTAAGATGATGGGAAAAAGGAGGCCTTGTTTCTGGGAGTCAAGTGTGCTAGATGGTTTTTCCACAAGATTCAGAAACGTCCATGATCTGAGAAGCATCTGTAGTATAGAGTCTCACAAGTACACCGGGATGAAGGCTTCGGAGGTGAGGAGACCTTGTCCTGTGTTTATCGTGAATGACTTTATCATTTATGTACCAGAAATCCTTCTGTCTTACTTACTTTTATTGTTGCTGAGAGAAAATACCCAGCACCCCAGGTTAAAGGCGGAAAGGTTTACGTAGCTCACAGTGTGCAGAGCTTTCAGTCCATAGCCGGCTGCCTCCGAGGCGGGGCGGCCTGGCAGAGGGCATTGCAGAGGAGGAACAGTCCGTGGTGGCAGAGGGCAGTGAAGCAGCAAGTGACAGCAGTAGCCCCTTTCTGTCCCTTATGTTCCATTCACGCTACCCATGCTGGGTGTGTAGCACTCGCACGGAGGGGGGGACACTGTTAATCCCAGTGCCCCACACCCTAGCTCCAGCCACCTCTGCAAAGCCCCACCTAGGACCACATGAGGCTTTGGAGGGCATCTGGTCACAGCCATAGCACTCCTTTTCCCCTGGTTTGGAAGCCAAGTACGAGCTGGGCGCAGTGGCACACACTATAATCTCAGCTACTTGGGAGGCTGAGACAGGAGGATTGCAAGTTCAGGGCCAGACCAAGCCACTTTGCTGGATCGTGCCTCAAAATAAAAATGACTGGGGATGTAGCTCTGCACTCCCTGGGTTCAATCCCCAGCACTGGGGAGAGAGGGGAAGGGAAAGAGAAGAAGGAGAAGGAGAGAGAAAAAAAGCCAAGAGGAAAATAAGTTATTTGATACTATGGGTTAGATACTCCCCAAAGTACTTAGGTCTTATGTACTGTGGTGTATCTAACCTTTCTCTAATCTTGAAGGATAAATGTCCTATTTCGTAGATGGAGAAGCTGAGGCTTAGAGAGTGTGAGGTGGCTGTCATGCCACGGTCATACTGCTGCAGGTCCGTTTCCCGTTCATGTTTGTGGTGGGTTCCTTAAATGACGGTGGCCTGCCCGTCGCAGGAGACACATTGTAACTCTACTTGGAAGCGATCAAGAACTATTGAGGATTTCTCTTTTAAGCATTGCTTTTCTGTGAATGCAGCTCTACCTTTGTGGATAACTTCTGTATCTTTACCTGCATTACGGACCCTCCACACATTTCTTTTTCTGTATGATTACTTGGGTTGGATATTTAAAGTTCATAACAATTTAGAATATAGTCTGCATTTTCTCCCTCTTGAGGGAGAACAGATGCAACTTTGATCTTAGTACTCATTCAGGACTAAGACCGGGGTCTTTTGGATGTTAAATATCCCTTTGTTTTAGGACACTGGGGGTTTAATAGAGTGTGGATTTTAAAAATTGTTTTTCCGTAGCAGAAAGGGAAACTGGCCGCAGTGGCAGTTTCTGGAGCTCCTCTCTTCTCTTCCAGGAGGTCCCTGGAGAGCCTCTGGAGGTCTGACCACCCTGGCGAGGGAGGGCACGGAGGCCTGAGGTCGGGGACTTTGTGTCCGTGTCGTCAGCGAGTCTCCCGGCCCTGTCAGCCTCCCACCCACATTCACTTTACTGGATTTTCAAATCTAAATGTCAGAGACCCACTCCTGAGTAGACTGCTTAAAACTACATACACACTCACTTTTCAAATAAAATAAATTCAAGTGAACCTTATTAAATGAGTAGTTCGAACCTTCGCTCCCGTCTGTTACCCTAGTTAGCATTTGCACTAGCAAGGCCAGAAGGTCCTGACGTGAACCACCCAGGATGGCTCTGCGCTTATCTTCCTGAAGTTCTCCAAAATCCAAAACACTCTTTTTTATGCGTAACTGGAACCAGTCCTTAGTCATCTCCGATTCAAAAGTCTTCCATAGATCCAAGTGAAGTCCCTCTTCAGAAAATTAATTTCTTCTTATTTTATGCCTATGGAAATGGAGATTTAAGAATTGTTCCTTACACCCTTCCTCACAAAGCCTTTCTGCCAGGAGGTCATGGTCCTGTCGTCACCTGCCTTTCTCCCTGTAAGCAGATTCACTCCCCTCTCCCCGTAATCCTCTAACAAGACGCTGGCTAATGCCATCCGGAGTGGGGGGATTGGGTTTTCCAGCATGCATGGAGCAGCCTCTTAGCCACCATGGGCCACAGACTTGCTGGTGCCACTCCATGATTTCCTGCCCTCCCAGAGAGGTCTTTCAGTTTCAGGTTTGTGCTGATACCTTCTCCCCATTCGTGCTCCTCCCCCTGCTTAGAACTCCCTCTCTAGCTGCTAAAATGTGACCTTGGCAGTTTTAGCAGTCTTTCTATTTATAGCTTGTGAAGTTTGTGTCATGCTTAGGAAGACCTTCCCTATAAAAAAAAATGTTACCCTTAATTCCAAAAGAGTAAGATTACTTTTGACTGGGACCTGACTCCGCACTCGCATCACCTTAACCACAAGCGGTCACACCCTTGTCCTCCTTGTCCTTCTGCCTGCCTGTGTACTCTGAGTAGTTATGGTCACTGATGCAAATGTCCCATCGCTGGCTTGTGTCCCAACCAGAGTGTGCTCTGTGTCACAGATCTCTGATAAATGCTTTCTGGGGTGCCTTCTGTGTATCTGGTATCGCCTGTTCATCCCCTTCCTGAGCCCCATGGAGTTTGCTCTCATGAATGTGGAATTTTGCTCTGTGTTTATAAACACAGTTAAAGTTTTGTCCCTGTTTATCAGGTCCTGAAAATTTCCAAAATACCTGTCATGCCACCTTGTTGAATACCTAACAACACATTTTCCAAAAATTCCCAGTAGAATGACTTCCAGAATGAAAATAATCGCCCCAGGGAATTATCAATCTGTGGATTTCATTATTTTCATACTCTGTGCAGGCGTGCCATCCAGATGCCCCACCTCCTTCCACAGCAGGCCTCCCAGCTGCAGTTAGACCTCTCAGGCTTTCACGCTGTCGTGATGCACATCACGTCCCACTCCGATTCCATCACTGTCTTCTTCCGCCATGCCAAACTCTTTTAAAGCTGGACCTGTGTCTGTCTTGGTCATTGTCTTTTTACTTTCTCGTTTCTGGGCCAAAATACCTGACACCCACTGGTTGAAGGAGAGAGGTTTATTTGGCTCACAGTCTGAGGGGTTCCAGTCCATAGTTGGCTGCTCCCAAGCAGGGCGGCCTGGCAGAGGGGAAAGAGCTCTTCCACTGGGCCTCAGCTCTCCACATCACGCCCAGCTGTAAACCCATCAGTGGACTGATCCAGTGCCACACACCCGTGATCCGGGCACCTCCCGAGCGTCCCTGCTGCGAGCGCATGAGGACATCTAGATATAAACCGTCACAGATCACCATGCCTCCCAGGCCTACCACAGAGGCTGACGATCCGTGGGAGCCCATCTGCTGAGGGAGTGGATGCATGGAGAGAGGATGCATCCGTGCACCCCAGTCCTGACTTAAAGTGGATTCAGTATGGCTTTCACCTTTGCAGTGCCGTGAAAGCCACATGCCTTCAGCAGAAACCACATGTAGAATTCTGAGGTTCTCCCAGGTTGGTGAGGCACAGTCTGATCCTCTCTGTGATGAGCAGCAGCAGCGAGCAGCCACCCCAGTTGCCATCATCACAGGACCCACAGTGTTGCTAAGCATGTCTGTCAGAGCGATCTGCAGCCTCGTGGTGTTTTCAGTTGGTGACAGTCTATTGGGATGTCACCCCACTGCAAGTCAAGGAGCACTGGCAGTCGTCCTGCCCTGGGGACACTGTCAGAGGCAGGCCCCCAGTGCCTCTCGGTTGTTTTCCTGCTTCCGTTCCTAGTTTCATGGCAGTTGTGCAGTGTGTTGTGCCATCTAGAAAAGGGCGCACAGCGGCTCTCCCACGTCAGCCAGAGCTTGGTGTTGTGCCCTGGTAGAAGGGATGGTCTTGCAGTCTTCTCTTTACCCACTTCCTGCCACCTTTTGAACTGAGTAGTGCTGAAGCGACTGGTGGAAGTATCATTTCTTCCACCAATAGCAAACATTTATTGTTTACTGTGTGCTAGGTTCTGTTCTAAAGGCCTCACGTTTGACTCTGCCCAAAGACCCTGTGAGCCCCAAACTGTTAGTATTCCCTGGGTCATAGTCGTTGTCCTCATAGCTGGGACAAAATACCCATACCTGCAGTTTGAGGGAGGAAGGTTTATTGTGGCTCAGTTCAGTCCGTAGCGGGCTGGGTGCAGGGCAGAACAGCATGCGGAGGAGAGCTGCTTAGGGTGTGGTGGGCCGGAAGCAGAGCCCAAGAGGAGCTGGGAAGGGGGATGGGCTCTTGCAGCCCACACCCCAGAAACCCCGTCTTCTGACCAGACCTCACCTGCTGACAGCAGTCAGCTCTGAGCCCCCTCATGCAATCTCCTTCCAAAAGCCTGAGTGCAGAGGCTCTGGGGGCATCTGATAGAAGCCATAAGCTCTGTGTTACGGGTGAGATGCTTGGGCCCCAGGTCATACACAGCCAGCATGTGCCTGACCAGCCACCCAGACCCCAGTGCACTGTTCATGCTGTGAAGCTGGCGGTTGTGCGTCAGATCTGTTCCAGGTGAAGATGAATCTCCTGTCACTTCCCACGCTCCAGCTTTCCTGTCCAGTGCTTCATTATCAATCGCTCGTGAATGGCTTTGCATAATCTCGTATGATCCACTGCTGAGTAGACCGGAGAGTAGGTCCCCATCTTCAGATACAAAACTGGGGCACAGGAAGTCGGAGTGATGTGGCACGCCACACTAGGGTAGAAGGTCACCGTTTGCTCTTGCTCATTGGTGGCCCCAAACTGTTCGGTTTATTAACTGGCTGTTTGAAGGCTGCGGGGATTGGGGGTTCCGTGTGACAGAGACCTAAGGCAGGGGGTGACTCATTCACTCTCGTTCCATTTCTCTTGGTGAAAAGTGATTCTGGGTTCCACGATTCTCTCCATGAAAAGTCTTCTCTGAACCGGAGAGAAGCATTCTGAAAGAAATTATTAAGCATTATTAATATAATTACATATAACAAAAGACATAATTTAACTTCTCCACATCCAACAAAGAAACTCATTTGAAGCTTCAGGCGCTCCAGCTGAACGGGCAGAGCTTCTCCTCAGAGTGGGCTCTCAGGAGGGCGGGCGGGCAAGGCACTGGCTGGCTGCTTTGTCCAGAGCCGCTCTTGGCCTTCCAGCCCCTCCTCAGTCCCTGTCACCTCCCCTGTGACTGGCGCTTCCCCCCACCCAGGCACCACCTCGGGCCCAAGCTGCTTCCCCTGGTTTAAGAGACAGGCAACAGGGAAGAGGGATTTATGTTAGTAGTGGAAGATGACTGAGAAATACTCACAGGAGAGAACCAGTGGCCATCCTAGCGGACAGAACACCTCAGCGAATTTTTCTGACTTCATGCAAAATATCAGAAACAACTCTTACATGTGTGTGACGTTATGTGAATCTGCACCATAGTTCTACTGGATATTTGCACTTTCTCTGGCACAGTCTTAGTACACAGCAGTGGGAGGGAGCAGAGCAACACCCAGACCCTAGAACCCTGTAACCCGGAGTCTAAGCTTTTAAATACTTACATCCTGAGTGATTGGCTCAGGCAGGGCCACTGAAGACCCCTAAGTTAAGTCACTTGACTGAAGTCACTTTGCTAGCGAGAAGTAAAGCTGGGATTCCAACCCAGAGCTCTCCAACTCTATTTAGTTCTCTCTTCCTAAATCCTGGAATAGGCCTCTTTGTGGCACAGAAAATGGAGATTCCAGCCCCAGAGGGGTGAAGGAAGCTCTGGTTGTTGGTCCTTGGATTCTGGAGTCCCAGTGTGGCCTTGGAGGAGTTCTTTTCCCTCCAGCCTCTGGTCTCCCACCTGACAAATGAGGGTGCGGAGTCAGAGCTCCCTGAGGGCCTAAGCGTCCTCAGATTCTGCTGGGCAGGTTTCTCCCTGAGCTGCTCGCTCTGGACTCAGGTGAGAGGGAAGGGCCTAATTCTCCGTCCTAGCTGGTGAGGGAAGCATCAGTGTGTTTTATTCCAGAGCACACCACAATTCAAAGGTATCACAGTCCCAGGCCGACAGATAAAGGATGGCTCGACATGAAAGTTAGAGGGAAGGGAGGGAAAATGAAGTGCAGCACTTGAAGGCTCAGTGTGGCTTTTGACTCTGAATGCGCCGCCTCTGCACGGCATGGAATCTGAGACGCGCTCAGGTCGACGAGTGTGCCCAGCTCTGAGCCCTGGTACACCAGAGCCGTTTTGGAAAAAGCTTCTCTTCTGATTCGGGATTTCTTCTGCACTCTCCGAGGCTGCATAGCTGCACCTCTGCCTCCGGAAGGCTTTCTCCCCTCTCCCTGGCTTGGGGCTTACTGATTTGGAAGGCGAGGCTAATTTACATGTAAATAAATCTGAGCCGGCCGTGAGGTGGGCCGTCCAGATGCGGTGACTGACTTGCTGACATCACGGCCTTATTAGCATGCGGAGGATGCAGGCACTGCAACAGCGACTTCTCTGGCACCACCAGCCGCTCCGCTGCCGCCGACGATTATTATTATTTTTGGCCGAGCCGCACGTTTCCTGGCTCGGTGGCTTGGACTGTGCGCCCAGCTCACTGGTCTTCCCGGTCTGGCTCAGGACTGGGTGGTGACGCTGAGGCCGGGTCTGACTTCCTTTAGACCGTAGTGACGAGGAGAGTTCAGAGGAAATCAGGGTTCTCCAGAAGGTGGCCGCAGAGCTCTGGCGGACGCAGGAGAAGGGCAGAAGTCACGCTGTCCTGGGCTCCCGGGTGCCCAGCCGGATCTGGACCGGCAGTGGTGACGAAGTGCGGAGCTGCCTGGGCTTGAGCTGCTGCTGCCGTCAGGAGGGCTCAGATTTGCAAAGGCATCAGGAGAGAAGATGCGTCGGTTGCCTGAGGTCCTGCTGGCGTTCTTAGAAACCAGACCCAGGGAGAAAGTGAACGGGGGCAACTGACAAGCTCCAGGGCCTGGGGGATGCTTCCTCGGAAACCCGGCATCTCCATCTTCGCTGGAGGTGGGTAGAAACTGGCTTCGATTCGCAAATTGAATGGCAATGCATTTTCTAGAGAAGATGAGAAAACATGTAGGGTCTGGGGAGAGAGGGGGATGTTTTCTGGGCAGGTGGTGTTTCTGGTGGTCTAGCCCCTTTCGCCTTCCTTTTGCTTACTGGAAAGTTGGATTCCAAACTGAAATGTCACGGAATAAGATGTCCCAAAGAAATGCGTAAATCTTGGTGCTTATGAAGTAAGATTTACTTAAAAGTGCACCTTTCTTAATAATAATAATAATGATAATGATAATAATGGGGGAGAGGGTTAAAAACCCAAACACCTGGCAGTGTTGATGAACCCTCTCGACTCAGCACATGATGTCAGGAACATCGGAAGCGCCAGGCAGCAGTGCTCAGCTGAGACTTCCCAGGAAGAAATGGCTCTCATGTTATTCAGGTTTAATTTTAGCCAGTGCTTGCGGTGAGAAGTGGTGCGCCTCAGAATCTGCCTGCGTAGCCTCTGAAACACGTCATCTGGTCTATTCTACCCTGGGCTTTCTGATGGAGTTTTCATAGATTAGGGTCTCCCAGAAATGATCGTGGCATTACCAGTCTGCCATGGAGGTCTTGCTTTTCACTCTGTTGCTCTTTGCTGTGCCACCTTGGCCTATGCTGGGCCCCAGGAGGACCTCTGTGAACTGTAAGTCATCTGGCCAGGGCCGAGCCAGTCAGGAGCAAATGCTCTGTGGTGGATTCCATGCCTCTCACCTGTCCATCGTGGCTCCGGCATAACCGGGTACAGAAAGAGTTCTGCTTCCAGTGTGCGTGTGTCCAGGACACAGTCGGGAGGCCTCCCCTGTGCCGCATGTTTGCAGACGGGAACTGCCATGCCTGCGGCTGCTGTGCCTGTAAATGGGGCAGCCCGGCTTCCTTGCTAGAGGCCACGCTGGCTGCTCTCCCCTTGGCCCCCGAAGGCCGACTGCCTGCCGTGGTTTTCTCAGATTGGGGGGTTGGGGTAATGGTCCCTGGGCTCCAGTGAGTCACAACTGTGACAGAATTACCATGTTCTGGAAATTTGGATTTTAATGCCTCCTTGAGTGCTTATAAAGGTTTTGCCTTTCCATCAAATGCCCTTTCCCCTTGGGGATTCTTTTTTTAACGTGAAAATTAAAACACATCAGCTCCATCGGGCATTGAGTGCGTAGTGCCATGGGCATCAGAAATGGTGAAAGAGCACGTGTGAAATGACCTGTTTGTAGAGGCCCATGCAGCGTGGGGGACAGGTTAGAGGCACAGGAAGGGTGAGGCCCATGGAGGCTTCAGGACAGGGGAGTCAGAGGAGACAATGTTTTTCCAGGGCTCAGACTCCACGAGCCGAAGCTGCACAAAGCTACATCTCTGAGGGTGGATTCCTGTCTGTACCGGGACCTGTGGGCAGGGTGGTCAGTGTGGGCATTTGATGAGCTGAACAGGAGATGACCAGGTGCGACCACACAGCAAAGGCCTGGGAAGTGTTATCTGTCGGCATTGTTGGCATGGGCCCTGTTTCTTTTTTGTCACCGTCATTGTCTGTGGTGTTGCTGAACATGAAGCAGTACCTTGGAAAAGCAGTGTTCTCATGGGCTGGCCTGCCGAGAGGCTGTGCCGGCATAGAGGGCTGTCTCCGGGTCACCTCCCTCTCAGAGCAACGCTCCCCTGAAGTGACAGGCTTCACAGAATGAAGTATAGGATCCAGAACCACCGTGTTCTGCAGACATGAACGTGGCTGGATGATGAAATGGAGTCAGGTGAGGCTCAGCACCCCGAAAGAAGGCCTCCTGTCTTGTCGGCTGACAAGTCACATGGAGAAAGCTGCGGGATCCAAATTAGAATAGTGTGTTCCTGGATTTCTCTTCCTGCTCTGCATGTGACAGGCAGTCCTTTCTTTCCTTCTGTCTTTTCAGGGCAGACACTTACCATTTACTTTGCCATCCAGGGAGGCCACTGAATATATGCTTTCCCTACTGGGTGGCTCCTCTGAAGTTCCAAGGCTGGATTTGTGCCACCACCTGGGTGGCTTCCCTTTTGGCATTGGCTTTTAAGGGCAAGGAATCTGCCTCCCCTGCCGTCCTGGCCGTGAGCACCCTCTCTGGCTTTGTTTTATGTCCGCGGCCGTGACCCATCTTTGCCAGACCTGCGCTCCTCTTCCTGCCATGCACAGCGGGGCGCTGCTTCCCTGTCCTCCCAGCATCTGTCTTTTGAGTTTGGGAGAAATGGTTCTCCAGTGCAGGGGTTTTTAAGACAAAAGTGAATTAAGGAGTCAGAGGAGTCTGGCAAGCAGTTCGTTCTCAGGAAACTCAGACTTGGGGGCTGATAACACCTCACTGCGGCTGATCGCAGTAGAGTTGTGTTTTGCATGGAGAATCTTGCTTGTGCTGGAGGGGAGCCCACCTGCACTGCCTCCGGCTTGGCAGATGCGCCCCTGGGAGAGCCGCCCAGCCTCTCTGAGCTCTGGCTTCTGCACGTGAGTGTTGAGAGTGACCCTGAGCGTAGGAGGGTGTGTGCAGCAGGTGGCTAAGTGCCTGCCCTGTTCCTGGTGCTCACAGGAGGAGCACTTCATTTCCCTCTGGTGCCGGTGACTTTTGAGTTTCCCACTTAATTGCAACCTGTGAACAACAGGGGGACAATAGCTTTAATATTCATTTGTCAGAAGAACTGAAGGCTGAGGAGACAAAATAACGAACCTCAGTGACACAGCTGGTGACAGTGGTTCCCGGAGCTGCTCTCGGTGACCTGGATCCCTGTGCCCGGAGACTGAACGGGCTCTCCCCACGCACAGAGCCTCTTTGATCAGAAGCTCCCAGGCCCAGGCCTCTCTCTCCTGCTGTCTTCAGGCACGCAAGAGTCCCATGCTCTGTCCCTTAGGTAGGAGTTCCAGGTGACGTTGGGTGAGGACTTTCTCTGTGCCTTCTCTCTGCAATTGTGTGCGCGTAAGTCATCAGGGAACTCTTGGTGACTGTGACCATGGGCTGCTATGAGCCAAGCTGCTCAGGAGTGTGCTTGTGCTTTGGCAAGGTCCCTCTCCTGCCTGATGATGCATTTTGACTGCCACCTGCCACCTTGCTTGTGTCCCATCCTGTAAACATTTTACATGAAAGTGTCTGGTGTCACATGTGTGCGTGTGTTTCAGTCAAGCAGGGGAGAGAATCTTTATCAGAGACTGACTGAATTGAATTTGGAGACCTGGTTTTCTTTTCTCTTTGGTCTATTGTTTGAGCAGTTCATTATCTGGAGCTTGAAAACTGGGGGCTGGCTTGTTCTGCTACTTCCCTGGGAACAAGGCAAAGGGAGGGGAAAGCAAGGCTGCGGGGCTGGGCTGCGGTATGGCTCTGGCCTGCAGGAGGCCCTGGGTTCAGTCCCCAGCAGGGGGCAGGGGGCGGGGGGCGGAGCACCAGAGCAGGTCACCCGTCCCCATGCCAGTGCAAAGCTGGAAGTTCCCTTTGGAAGACGAGGCCTCTGCTCTCCTTAGCTAAAAATGCCTCTCCCCATCTGTCTTATAAAATCACACTGAAGCCATTTTAAATCCTAAACTCTCCTTGTGATGTGTTTCCTGCTAGAGCCACTGGCCATTTCTAAAGCGCATTTGTTAAGAGGAGTGCGGGTTCAAGTCCGGTGTAAGCCTGCCTTCCCGGTGGGTGCGGAGGGGCACCCAGCACAGGCCTGGCTCTGCAGTCTGTGAGACTCAAGTTGGCTAAACGGAAGACTCCAATATGAGAGCTGAATGAGAGCTGGAGAACAGCGCCCTAGGGACAGAGCCCTGAGACGTCACTGGTTGGAAGTGGCCGCAGGAAGGAAATCAGAGGTGGCCTCATTTGAGTCAGTGTCACCAGGTCGTGCTCACTCCAAACAGCAGAGCGAACCTGTGGGTTGGAGGAATATAGGCAGCTCCTGGTCCCCCCCTCTGCCCGCTGCCCGCATTTGAGCTGTCCTGTGCGGACCATCCTGGGCTCTTCTCTCGGGTGTGGGGAGAGATAAACTCACTCTGGGCCTTTGACAGCGCAGCCCCACCCAGACGGCTGTTGGAGCTCTCTCCCACCCCACCTCTCGCCTCGGGAGCCGTGCACCTCTCATCCTTCTTCCCCACCTTGCCTCCTTAGAAGCAAACCTTTTAAATATTACCCGGCCCCATCTGGGGTTAAGAGTAACTGGGACGAAAATTCTGAGCATTTCATTTCAACTGGGCCATGTGCCATTTTTCCAGCTCTTTTCTTGGCATCCGTTCATGGCTTGGGAGCCCATAAAGATGCTTGTTCATGAAAGCTCCAGGGCTCAGCTGAGAAACTCTCCCTGGTCTCAGAATCAGCTGTTGTGTATATGGCAGTGTGTGTTTGGGGTGTCTGTGTGTCTGTACATGGTTATGTGGATGCGTAGAAAAAACAGCAGTCAGTGGCTGGGCCCCTGTGTGCTGTCCTGTATGGATCAGGCTTTCTTTAACTCATCTTACTGATTCCTGCCACCCTCTTTCGGCTGGGCATTGCTACCCCATCTAACAGCTAAGAAACCATGATGCCTAGAGGTTGCTCCAGGTTACACAGACAGTAAAAAGCAAAGCTGGGCTTCAAACCCTAAATAATCCTAGTCCAAAGCCTGAATTGCGTAGAACATCCTTGGCTTCTCACACTTTTTTTTTTTTTTTTTCCTGGTACCGGGATTAAACTCAGGACCTTGTGCTTGCAGGGCAGGCGGGGGAACCATTAAGCTAAATCCGCAGCCCTCCTCACAGGTTTTATTGTAATATTCCTGCGAATGCTTTCTATTTTCCTTCTAGATCTTCTCCATGGATCCCTCATTCGAAAAGCACCTCATTATTTAGCTGTTGGTGTGAAATATTTTTGATTGTTCTTTTGGCAAATTGGAAATATCTAAGAGAATCTGTCGGGCATGAAAGGAACCTACCGCTTTGAGTGTGGCTTTCGGGATGGAAGAGTGAGTGTGGGCAGGATGTCGGGGAGACCCAGGGGTGAGGAATGAAACCCATCGGCCTCAGGAAGAAACCCTTCATGGGATGGGAGCGAGCCTGAGGAACTGCGACGGCCTACGCTGGTGGCGAAGGGGCCGCCTCGGCTTCTGGATGGAGGCCAGAGTTGGTGCTCTTGGCTCCATTGTGGGCACATCAGGGGCTGAGCGAACGTCTGCTTCCCCTGTCTGAGCCTCAGTTCTGTCTTCTCTAACATGAGATTCCCGAGCCGGATGGTGTGTAAGTTTCTTTCTGGCCTTGTCATGGAAGGGCTTCGACACGCACTGTTGCTTGCTCTTGACAGGAGAGAAAAGGTCAGGTTTTCACCAGGATCCACCCTGTCTGTGTGGTGAGTGTGCGCTGGGCTATGAGAAAGGTCCCCAGAATGACCTCAGCTTCCTGAAGGACGTCTGGCCTCTGGCTGGGTCACGCTGTCCGGCATGGCTCCTTGCTCTGTACCTGGGTGTCCTGCAGAGCACCGGGACCAGGCCTCCCATCACTGCGTGGCTGAGAGCAGCTCCACATGCAGCAAGCTCCCTGCTGCTGCCCGCTTCTAACTGAACAGGCGCAGAGGGCTCCGCAGGAGAGAAAATCTAGCTCAATTCAGAAGCCCTGGGTTCTGACCGAATTATGTCCTTCCTTATTTGAGTAAACCTCGTGGAATCACTCAGCTGCATGGCTCAGCTTGCCCCTCTGTGGAGTAACCCAGATGAACAGCTAATATTCAGTGATGGCCACCTGTGTGCCAGTAGTGCACCATCAGTTCCTGTCTCGTGGGCTCTGTTCTCTTATCCTCTCCATTTTGTGATGACAGAGCACAGAGGTTGGATGACTTGTACCACACCACACACGCTGAGATTTGAGTTACTCATGCCACCTGATTCTTCACGATTCGTAGGGACAGTAGATTTGAGGGATCCTGGAACTGTGTGTGTGTGTGTTTGCACACGTGCGTGCACTTGCATGGTATGTGATGCCTATGCTTACAGTGCCTTAAGTACCCGAGACTATAAGACGGTATTTCCCAGGTACAGTTGTATTGTTTTCCAGTAAAAAAATAATTGTTCCAATTTATATAAAATCAAATACTTCCTGAGGTGTTGCAGAGCACAGGTACTTGCTTGGTTGTCTTGGATAGCGCACGGGAACCTAGTTCTGTTTAGGCTGGATATGGTGGCACACGCCTGTGATCCCAGCACTCTAGGAGGCTGAGGCAGGAGATTTGCAAGTTCAAGCCTAGCCGGAACAATTTAGCAACTGAGACCTTTTCTCGAAGTGAGAAATAAAAAGGGCTAGGGATGTAGTTTAGTGGGAAGGCCCTGGATTTGATCCCCAGTACCTGTACTACAAAAAAAATCTGTTTAATTGAGTTTTTGGTTATTTGGAATCAAATCCCCACGCATTTCAGTCTTGGATTTGCACATTTGGACATGTCCTTGCTAGCCTGTCCTAACAGGAAGAGCAGGGCTCACCTAGCTGAGCCTCCCCGCGGGCTCAGGACAGGGGGCCCTGTGAGAGGTCACCCCAGAAGTGATTCCAGGGCTGCGCTGTGACTGGAGGGCAGGGCTGACTGTGTGTCAGGTGCAGTTGATTTTGGCCCTCTCGGCACCAGGCTGTGACCTGGGGACTGAAGAAGTCCACTTCCCCCCGCACCTCCAGTAGCTCCTGTCTGAACACCGGGAGTTCTCCTCGGTGGGGACGGGAGTCCTGCTGAACGTGCCCCTTTAGGCCCCTACTCCTAGACGTGTCTGACACGGAGAGCCGGCGTGGCACGTCCCAGGCACTGCCCTCACCGCCAGTGCCCCTGTGCCCTGGATGCCTCGCTGACGCCCTGCACCCACACAGCTGCAGCATCCTCCTCAGCACGGTGCTCCAGGCCGCCTGCGTCCACCCACCCGAGGTGGCCCCCAACACTTACCCTCCCTACTTGCCATCTGCGCCTGGCTACTCCGGAAGTGGTCTCTCACTTCTGACTGGTAAACATGTATTGAACATCTACCCACTTCCTGGGTGCGCTGGAAGGAAATGCTATTTTCCGCATACTCTCCATTTTATTTTTTCTCCTGAATGTGGATGATCTGTGGGCTTACTGATAGTGTAGTTAGTTGAATTTTGGTTAATTAAGGTTTCAGTATATTTCTTTCTTTCTCTGGGAAGTACATCCTGTTGTCCTGATCAGTAATGACCATTCCTAAGACTCCTTCCACTTCCATTACTGGTGATGCGGAGGCTGTGTTCCGTGGTGCCTCTGGGCAGGCCAGCCAGAGGTTAGGTGGAGGGCAGAGGGGCGCCTGCCCCTGGCTTAGCATCTGCACGGCCTCAGCTGGTCCAAGTCTTCGCCAGCCCGCGCGTCAGGACCCCGCACCCACTTCCAATCGCTGCCTGAGTCTGACTTGCATTTGGGTTCATGGTCATCTCAGGGGCACTGTCAGACCAGACGACACTCGAGTCCTTGTCTGGCGCTAGCACAGTGACCCCGCTGCCCTGTGCCCTGGATGCCTCGCTGAGCCCTGCCTCATTGGGAAGCACAGGGCTTCGTGTGCTCCTCCTCTCCAGAGCAGCTCAGTTCTTGCCAGAAGGGTCCTGGGAGGCGGAGAAGTGGGCAGGACTGACAGGGAGCCTGGGCCCACCTTCCTTCTCTCCCAGCACCGGAGGACTCGCCCTTCCTTCCGCTTTCCAGCCACTTTCAGTCCTGCACCACTAAATTGCTGAGACGCAGCACCCTAAATGTAACTATGATATCATGTGCTATTTTGAATTTTTAAAAGAATGTTGCAGAGAGCGAGAAATAACAGTTGAGCAGCTGGAAGTACAGGCCCTGTGGATGGTTTAAAATGCTAGAGGAGGTTTTTGCACTTAACCGATTGTACAAACCAGGCGTTTTTAGCTTGGGATCCATAAGTGCCAAAGGACTGATGGGACTGATGACCTCTCTGAAATTAAGCCCATAATTTTCTGGGAATATGCTGGTGTTCATTGTTTAAGGAAGTGGATCCCACCTCTCATTAGATTCTTGGAGGCATCGAGTCACCCAGAAAGTTAAGCACTGCCAGGCCAGGAAGTGTGTTATCGTACATTCATCTAGAGAAACACTTCCGGGGTTAAGGTAAAGCATAAAAAGAATATTCTTCTGCCCTGTGAAAATACAGCACTTGTGGCATGACTGCCCAGGAGCTGATGCTCAGCCCTGTGGAGCTGGCAGGAGAATCACCTGATTTTCTTCCACTTTATGGATGAGTGGAGCGAGGGCTATGATCTCAGATGCCAAGGTCACGAGCTCCTGTTTCTTCTGTCTCGGAGACATTTCTTGTTGTTCATTAGACAGTTTAATAATTTTTGAACATTTTCTTTGGACTAGGCTGTGGGTTTTAGTCTTACTGTTCCCAATGCATCCTTTTAAATGTTGAACATTTTGCAGTATCCATGAGAATTAAATTATGCTAAAGTTGCAGTACCTTCTCAGAAGTAATACTTCTCAGCTTACCCTTTTCGCGTACTTCGTTAATTGGGAACAAAGGCAGTCTTCCTCTGACATCTTGGTGATACACCACTCACCTCTCGGTGAATCACACTGTACATTTTAGCCTCATGGTAGCAATATATATTTTTATTTGTAAAAAATACAGAAATATTATGACATTCGTACATTGACCACATTCATGCGCATGCCAGTAAAAAGCTTGCTGCTCACTGGTTGAGAACTGATGAGCTAGATTTTGGACTAGGTACTAGGGACTCAGTATTTATTCTACATACAAGATAAGGTCCTTGACTACATGGAACTTACCTTACATATGGGAGACATCGACGAGTAAAATAATTTCCTATAGGGACAAATGTTAAGAGAAAAAACATTTAAAATGATAGACTGGAGAGTGAGTGAAAGAGGAGGTAGGCTGTTTATTTTAGGGTTCATGTCTTTGAGTGATGACAGGAATCACGAAAAGCAGGCCAGCTCATGGGGAGCGGAGGGAAAGATGTTCCAGGCACAATGGGCATTGCAGAGACCCTAAAGAGTCCTGCCCGGAGGCGCAGGGCACAGGCACGGACCACTGCGGCCGGACGTTAGGCAGGGTGGGAGTGGGGCAAGGGGAAGCCAGAGGGCTGGGCCGATCCCACCGGGTCTCCCGGGCCAGTGTCGCGGCTTGGCCTCCTCCTTACTGCGCTGGGAAGCCAGTGGAGGATTTCAAGCAGGAGAGTGGAGTGTGATGTCAGAGTCTTTAACAGCAGACGAGCAGGAGCGAGACTCTAGGAGGGCGGGAGTGGGAGCGAGCAGGAGGCTAAGATGCGGCCTGCACTGACGCCACAGGCAGGAGGCGGGAGTGAGCTGGCCGAGTTGGGGAAGGTGGGCAGGATATAGAGGAGAGGCGACCCGGGTGCCCGCACACTGGGCTGCTCCTCGCTCGCCTGTGCCGGAAGCGCGTGGCCGTCCCTGTGTCCGGCAGGCCCGAGGAGGTGGCCTCCTCCATCAGTACCGCACCGGATCTGGATACCACACATTCTTCCATGTTTTCACAACCTTAGCGCTACAGGCCATGGGAGTCCAGCCCTTCAAGGGCTTCTTCCCAATAAATATGAAACCAAGAAAGTTATTTCCTCTCCGTGTGCTTCCCTCCTTCCTCTCCCTGCTGCAGAATGAGGAAACAGGCTGGGGCTGAGAACAAACCACAAGAGCTGTCTCCGTGGTCCAGCTGAAGAAGGGAGCCGGCATCTTGCCTGTCCCTGGGAAACCCTGGGTTTGGTTTTGTTTGTCTTTTGCCTTGGACCTGACCAGAGCCAGGTCTCTCCTGGAAAGTAATCTCTTTCCCTGCCGTGGGGCTTTGCATCCAGCATCGGGATGTGGTAGACACCCAAGCCCTTGAGGCTCCTATTTCCCAAGCCCATGGGATCGCCCCCAGCCTGTGACCTCATCCACAGAGGAACACAGGTTCCTGGGAAGGTTCTGCCTTGAGCCCCTCAGCACAGATACTAAAGGGCCCCTGTCGAGTTTCAGAGGTGTGACCAGTGCCAGAATCCCCACCAGCCAAGCCCCGGGGGATGCTGGTGCCAGCTGGCCCTGATCCACACCAGCGATGGCTGGGTTTCTGTGGGTCTCTGTGTACTGAGCTGGCCTAGTTCTCCTGGATGAAAGACGGCCTAATATAAACTGAAAATGTTATTAATGAGCAGCACTCAAGAATTTCCTGGGACTTGCCAGTGATTTGGGGGCCTCTGTGTGAACAGGGAGAAGAGTGGAACTTGTTTTACATGGATTAAGGGACCCACGCAGTCATTCCGCAGGGCCTCGGAAAGGCATTCGGGGCTCGGTGAAGGGCTTTGGGTCAGTTCCGGAAAGCCTTGATTGTCCCAGCTATGAAATGAAGGTGGTCACAATTCCCGTCTCATCGCAAGGTCTGAGGACTACACGAAAGATGCATTGGACGTGCTCAGCAAAGCCCCACACGTAGTCAGAAAATGTCTTGAAGAGAAAAGTTGAGGCGCTCATCCCTAGACGTGGAACCACAGTGACTGTGTTCTCTGGTCAGAGAAAGGTGACGTGGAGTCCGGGCACGTCCAGCACGGAGTCCTGGGACTGGCCGCAGTCCGCCTCTGTGGACAGCCCCGCTCTCCTGGTTGGCCTTGAAGAGATCACTGACAATTCACAGTGGACCGAAAGCTCCAGAGCACCTGACCAGCCCAAGGGGTCACCAGCTTAGTATCTTACCTCGCTGCTTTACTGTACGTAAGTACAAAGCAAGGTCATGCGTGTGACCGGGGAAAGTCAGAAGCATGGTCACAGAGAAGCGTCCTTTGGTAAGGTGAGGGTCAGATCGCCTCGCTTAGTCCAGCGCTCTGGAGAGGCACAAGGCTTATTGAGCTGAGCTGCTCACACTGCTTTCTGTCCCAGCTACAGAGCCTCAGTTGGGTCCATGCTGCTTTTAGAAAACGGGAACTCTGGCTGTTTTTGTTGGTTTGCTTCTTTTCCTCTCTCCCTAAGCAGTTCAGGTCGGGTTTACTGTGTACCAGGCGTGTTCACGTGTTCTGTTATTCAGTCCTGGTGACTCCAGGTCACTCTCACTTGGGACCAGAGACCTTCGGACCCGCTGCATGTCCTCAAGCACTCGTGGAATTATTTCCTGTGCCTGGGGTCTTGGCTGAGGTTAGCCAGCCTCTTCCACAAAAGAGGTAGAGGCCGAATGAGTCCTTCAGGGATGGATGGAAGAGAAAGGCCTCACATTCTGGAGATAAGGAGTATTGGAATTCAGTTTGCAGTTGTTCCCTCAGGAGCTGCTACCCTGCACGACTCATCTGCAAAGGAAGGGCTTTCAGAGCTTGCTCTGCCTCAAGTTCCATGAGGAGGAAACACACACACCGTAAAGCCCCAGTTCGCATGTGGACAGTGGAGGAATTTTCCCAGAAGGGGACCCCTGCTGTGTACCCCTCCTCTTCTCGGTGCAGGAAGTCAGAGTCTCTCTGACGCCCGCGGCCCAGTGCAGGGACGCAGCGGCGCAGGCAGCAGTGTTGCCATGGAGACACCATCAGCGGCCAAGCTCTTCTCTGAGGGCTCACTGTGTCTGCTCATCACGATGCTGAATTAGCTATCTGTGTGCTTGGTAGGCAGCTTCCTCGCCGGCTTGTGAACACATTTGCATACAACCCAAACTCCTCCTGGACTCACAGAGTTCAGCAGTGCCATCTTGTCAGCTGTCTTGATGGCACCCTGTTCTATCCACCTCCTTGGCTTTATTCACCTGCCAGGACTATTCCTTCCTTCTCTGCGTGCCTAGGAACCTCCTGCTCAGCAGGACGGTCCAGCTTCCCACGGGTTCCCTCCCTGTCATCTGGTATTACTGGGGAGCCTTCTGAAGATCAGCTGCAAACATCACCCTGCTTCTGTCTAGACTTCAGCATCTGTCACCTCAGAATAGGGCCATGCTCTTCAGTGTCCCCAGGAGTTCTCTCTGCTTTGAAATTTATGGCCTCATTCCTCGTGGCTTCATCTTTGTGTTCAGATCAGACAGGGACTGCTCACTGTTCACCACACCTACCACAGCCCGTGGTGTGAAGTGATGCTCAGTGGATCATTGTGTAAGAAATGCCACCAGCGTTTGACGTGTTCCGGGTCCCTCGGGCACTCACAGTTGCCCCACACTCTGACCTGTGTTCTCACTGCAGTGGCAGCTGCACCTTTCTGCTGGAGCCTGCTTAGCTTGTGTTTGGTTGGATCAAGGGCCTCAAAGTGGCCTTCAGCCAGTGACCCCAAGGAGTTGGTAGGTGAGGACTCCACCTTCCTGATTCTCGAGTGCGCCACATCTGGGGACTATTGGGCACTCTCTTCCAAGGTCCCTCCTCGTTGCCCAAAGCTGTGGACTTGCCGCCCTTCTCCCCTTCACTTCTCTCCGTGGAGTCGCCTCCCACATCCTCCTTCAGACAGCCGTGAGGGTCCCATTCCGGGGAATCCAGTCTAAGCCTGCCCCTCACTCGTGCTTTGTACCTGCAAATAAAGGTGCGGTAAGAAAGCTTTAAAATGTGTGTTTCTGAGCAGTCATCCAGGAAGTTTATTTGTAAAAGGGAATGTGTTTCCACTGCTTGAAAATTACAAGATAAATGAAGTATCTGCTGTAGGGCCCTGTGCAGTTGGCACACTGAGGAAAGGGAAGAGCAGCCACTGAGAGTCCCCTGCACCACCTGCAGCCCTGGGACAGGAGCCTCTCCCGTGCAGATGGCCAGAGCTCCAGAGCCAGCAGCCGGGAGGGAGCGGGGCAGGACCGGCCCGTGTGGTGCCAGCACTCAGCTCACTGCAGCCTCTACCCAGCTGGGCCTGTCACGGTCGCCGCCCTTCAGCTTCTGTGTCTATTAAGAAACCTTTTTTCCTTTCTCACAGAGATAGCAATCTCGTTTCCAGACATGACGAGTGTCAGGGTTCATGCCTGGGTCCTTCAGACTGAGCGTTTGCCAGCAGGGGATAAACAAAGTATTGTGACTGGGGGAGCGAGGGAAGGAGCCAGAATGGCTGCAAATAACAGGATATGCTGGCGTCTGAGTATCTGGACGGGAGATACAGGAATTCCGAGGAGACTCGAGTTGGGGAGAAGGGAGGAACTTTCCTACGCCCACTGTGATGGCAACGTCCCCAAGTTTCACATCTCTGCTTGGGCTTTGGGACACACAGTGGCTTAGCCAGTTTGGCCACTGTGATCAACCAACATAGACAGTGCTGGGGTGGAGGAAAGCCACACTAGTGGCTCTTGAAAATGACTAGGGAGTCCCTTTCCCCTTGGGGCCTTGAGTACCTTTCCCTCTCCTGGGGAGTGCTCTTGCCATCCTATTTCTCCCAGCTGCCTGACAGTCAGCTTCTGATTGCAACTCAAATGTTCCTTCCTTGGGGCTGACTGTCCTGACCCCTCCTTAGTGTCGTTATAAAACTACTTACCTCAGCCTATATGGGGCGACCTCATCTCTGTTTCCATGACTGTTATCTGGCTTCCTCACTTGGCTGCAAGCTCCACGGGGGTAGGGAGATCGTCTAGTTTAATTATTCTATGTCCAGCATCTTAGTACAGGGTCCAGCACACAACTGATTATTCTGTCGATGACTATTTGGTTGGTTGGATAGGTGGATGGATGGTGGATGGATGGATGGATGGATGATGGATGATGGATGGATGGATATGGATGATGGATGGATGGTGGATGGATTTGTGGTAGATGGATGGATGGATGGAAAGACAGATGGACAGGTGGGTAGATGGATGGATAGGAGGAAGGAAAGAACATTGGACCACTCTTCCAAAAACAGGGTAATAGACAATGGTCTTGGAGTCGAACAACACAGGTTCTAATCTATGTAACTTTGGTCAAGTCACATAAGAATTTAAACCTAAATTTTTATGTCTGTGAAATGGATAAAATGCCAGCTTTACTGGACTGCTGAGTGTGATGAATGAGCTAGACTATGTGAAATAGTATGACTATTATAAATTTGCTATAAAAACCATTATTTTGCTATAGAGCCTAGCCATGAATTCACCCTCACCCCCGTCCCCCAGACGAAGTAGGACCCTGCAGCTCACAGGGGGACCTGCCCCTCCAAGGGCATCCTCACTCACTTCAGCCAGGCCCTGCCGTGCTCACAGGCAGATCCTCCCCAGGTGCTTCATGAGCCTCCTGGAGGAGCCGAAGTGCTCTGTGGGGTCAGAGGCTGATTGCCCCAAGAGCCTGTGGAGGGAGCAGCTGAGGTTCCTGTGAAGCTCACCTTCTGCCCTGACTCGCTCAGGGCAGGGAGGCCTCAGCAGAGTCTGGGCCAGCAGTCCTTGCTCCTGTTCCCACCTCTCAACTGAGCTCAGAAGGCAGGGCTTTGGCAAACATGACTGCTGTCTTCTATTTGCCTACTTCTTAGGTGTCCTGCAGCCCAGTAAAACTCTCTGCACCCCAAATACTTGATTCCTTCCTGAGCAGTGGGAAAAGTGTCACCAGAGGCCAATCAACTCAAAAAAGAATGTTCGGTGTATTTTAGGAGGGGCTTTGTCACAGGTGACCAGTGGGTGCTCTCCTTGGAAGCGGGCAGTGGGGCAGCAGAGCAGCTTGAGCAAGCGAGCCCCCCAGCCCCCAGCCGCTGCACAGCCTCTCCTGGGCAGACCCGCTAGGAGCTCTGAAGTGGTGCGAATATCATGCTGCTGATATGTGGCCGATATGCAAAGACACCATCCAGCGCCAAGTCTCTGTGGTTTTCTTTTTTTGTTTTCGTACCGGGGATCCAACTTGGGTCCTTGCGCTCGTGGTGTTCAATTATATATGCCTCATCTCTCTCCACTTCACAGAAAATGGAAAGTTGATAGCTCTTAAAATCTGGTTTTCAGATGTTTCTTATCTTTTAACTCTGTGATACCCACAGGCATATATGTAACTCCCTTCGGTAAATTCTTGGTCCTGCCACAGTGTGCTAGATCAGAGCAAACCCATTTATCTGGATGACTAATGTACATCCATTTGCTGGAGGGGGTCTGGCTCTTGCTTGGCCATTCTGGACCAGAGTCTTGTCCGCTGGCTCTCGGTGGTGGGGAACACGTAGGTGGAGTCTGGTCTGCAGTTTCTTAGCGCTAAGGGGAAAGGGAACAGCAGCTGTTTCTGTTTAGAAGTGATTATCTTTGCGACAGTGAGTGTTGTGAAATTTTTTCCTTCTCCTTGCTTATCTTATAATTCCTGATTATTTTGTATATCAATTTTCTGTTGCCTCTTTTTTTAAGGATAAGGAAGCGGTACTTTTAAATCATGATAAGTATAAAAGAGGAGGAAAATGTTGTCCCTTTTCCTCTTTATCGTTACAAATCAAAAGAGCTATTCTTTTGCCTGTAGCAAGCTGGGCCCGTGGAAGAATTCAGATGTGTGGGACCCATCTGTTGTTAAGGAAAGCGCCTGGAGGACCTGGGTTATGTTAGCCCCTTGTCTTAACCAGAGTTCGCATCCCACACGTGTAGGACACTAGCTGCCTGGAGAGCTTCCATGCTGAGCGAGCCTGTTCAGCCACTTAGTTTGTGCTAGGACTCAGCCGCCTTCTAGGTGTCCCATCCCTTGGCCCTGTGTGTGAACACAGCCTGAATGTGGTCTGGCTGCAGACGTAGGACTGAGGAGCCATAGCCCCAGGGAGGTGGGAAGCAGGAGGAGAGGAGAGACTCTGTCCTGGTGGCCCGTGTGGTCTTGCCTGTCCCCAGCACCTCTCTGCACACATGCCTTGGAAGGTGCCCTGCTGAGTGACAGGCGGCCTGGGTGATGTGGGAGCTGCAGACGCCTCGGGTGGGCGGGGTTAACACTGAGCCCCTGTGGTGGCTGGGAAACTGCATGGCTCAGGGCTGCTGAGACCCCAGTCTCCTGGGCCCTACTGCAGAACCCACTGAGTGACGGCCCGCTGGCACGCTGGGGAGAGTGCCGCCTCTGGGTCCTGCTCACCCTCGATAGTCCATGGCTTGGTGGCCCCCTCCACTCCCAAGCATCACCGTGCAATGTCTTGGCAACCAGACACAATTTCCTGCGACTGGAATCATTTTTGTGCTAAGTTTCATGATTAGGAATGATCTCTTAAAAGCTGTCAACAGCCTCTATTTTTTCTTTCCATCTGTGCAGTTATGAGACATTGATTTCATATTTTGGTACATCTTAGAAATGACAGAGCAGTCTGGGTAGTGTGGTGGTCTCCACACTTCCGTCTTTGGACCCTAACGACCTGAGGTTCGTGAACTTGCCCGGAGCCTGGAGAGGCGATCGCACAGGGCAGGAGCAGGGGTTGCAGTCTCCTTCCTAACAGCGGCTTGGACAGCTCTGTTTTGTAGATTGAATTTCTTCATGCATATGAGCTCTTTTACAAAAATTAAAGAAATTTAAAATTTTTTAAGTTAAAAAGAAGGTAGGTAAAAGAGAAGGAAAAGGGGAGAAAGGACTTGATGATGTTTACAGTCCCATCCAAATCTGGATTTCTGCAGTTTATGGCTGACACTTGTCAGAATCATGTTCTGAAGAAGAACTCTGCCTCCATCTTATCAAGTCTCACGCGAAACCAGACCTTGAGGCCCAGGGTTCGGGGTGCAGATAACCTGTCAGCACCTCCAGGGTGGATCTTTCCTCCCCGTGCCCCGGCTATGTATAACGGACTCTTGCACATCCCAAGAGCCCCGTTGCTGTCATGCACCGCGTCCTTCCCCCGAGGTGTGCCTGTGGGTGCAGGTGACCAGACTGTGCTGAGACCCTCAAAGAAAGGGCCTCCACTGCTGCAGCCCACTGTGGCTGCTGGGATGCAGAAGAGAACGAATGAAGACTGCAGCTGGCATTTGCAGAGGTTGTTCAGGGGCAGAGGCTGGAGGAAAGGGTGAGCGGCACCTCTGCTGTCTGAATCCTGGCTTACTCCTCAGAAACCTGTCATTCACAAACCCAATTATGTGCAGGTAGAATGTCAACTCTGACAGAATGAAACCAATGCACTTTTTAGCAAGTTAAACCCTGCTTTACTAGCAGGTTCTATTTTCATAAATATCTATTTAAAAAAGCCAAATCATATACTTCCCCACACACTTGCAAATAGGCATCATTCGGCTAAAGAGCTTTCATCGGTGCCCTGAGACAGAGCTGGCACTGCTGGGTGTGCAGCCCCACAGGGAAAGGATGCTGGGGGCCCAGAGAAGTCCCCTACTTTCCTTGACCCTCTGCTCCTCCCTGAGTGTCTGGGCCTTAGCATTCCAATTTGTAAGCGGAGGTTATTAAACTAGCCTTTTCGAAGGCAGTCGTGGAATCACGCAAAGGTTGGAGATTTTTTGCAAATAAAAATGCCTGGCCACGGGAGTGCCTATTAATTATAAATAAAGAGCAGAAGGCAGGCAGCTAGCTGGGAATATGGCTAAGGCCTTTGTGGTTTTGATTTGCCATTTTTGTTTTCTTTCCTTTTTTGTCCTGGACTTTACCTTTTCTGAGTGAGTTTGTTATTCGAGAGGTTGGATGTTCCAAAGTTGGAAGGCGGTGTGTGTGTTTCCATCAGTAATTTTTTCATTCGGGTCTCAGGTAGAGCCTCGTTTGAGCCCCTGCTCTGCACTCTGCTGAGGCCCTGCCCACCCCAGCCAGGCGGCCCCTCTCCTGCACACTTGCACTTGGAATCCGCTGCCAAGGGCACTGGCTGTGGCCAGTGCCTGCTGTGTTCTCTCCTCTGAGCACCCAGGTGCCTGAGTCAGGACTCTGTTTTGGTTGGTGTCCTGAGCCGGGAGCGTGCTGGGCTGGCAGGTCTGCAATCTCGTTTGTTGGGTGACTAGGTAGAGCCTTTGAGGCTGTCCCCACAAGCTCAGTGAGCCTCACTCCGGATCTGACCAGGGCCTCTGCATTTTGCTTTCTGCTTGTGTTTTGCTTCTCCTAGCACTTCCACTCATTAGATGATGCCTATCAAGAATAAATATTGTGTTCTCCCTGCATTGCTGAAAAAATGAATTTTTCATTGACAGATAATCTAGTGGACTGTATTTGGTTTTTAAAATTCTTTTACATTTTGTTTTTAAAATATGACTCTCTAATAAGAAGCACTAATCACCAAAGAACTTATTAAATTTGCATAAACACCCTGAAATTTTTTCCTCTAAAGTCATAAACTGATAAAAAAAAAATATTCTGAGGAATTACCAAAAAAACACAACTCTGACCTCTTTTCAGCAGCTGACTAAAGAGTTACTGTTAAAATGAGCTCTGACTATTTTCAAATGCAACCTCCAGGGTTTGGATGGAACTCTTTTGAGCTTGGAGATGTTAACTAGATCCAAGGCATGTGCGTTCTGTCTCTGGGTCTTCGGTGTGATAAAAAATTGGGAAGTGGGAAGATCCAACAAACCTAACTTGGCTGGGCTAAAATGATTTACTTTCTTCGATGTACATTTTTGTGTCAAATTTTAGACATAGCACATTCATAGAATAAGGACGAAAAACAACTGACCATCTTAACAGACGCAGGAATAGCATTTGACAAAACCCAAAAGGCATCTACATAAAAAGCCCACATCTGGCACAAGACATGTCCACTCTTTCCACTTCTATTCAATATTGTACTACAGGTTCAGGCCAGGGCAATAAGACAAGACAAAGAAATGAACGACATGAAGTTACAAAGGAAGGAATGAAACTGCCTCTCTCCACCTATGACATGATCTTAGAACACATGCACATACAACTAATAAGTGAGTTCAGCAGGGTTGTATGATACAATATCAGTGTAAAAACTCTTATCTGGTTCTGTTATACTGTCTACTTGAAAATGAAATTAAGGGGAAAATTCCAATTGCAATAGCATCAAAAAGAGTAAAATATATAAGAATCGACCTATAAAAGAAATGCAAGCCTTGTGCCTCAAATCCACAAAATATTATGGAAAGAACTTAAAGTAGACAGACATGAGTAGGAAGACACCCCGCGTGCAGGGACTGGAAGACTTAACAGTGGTGCGATGCCGGTAGTCCCCAAGTTAATCTGCAGATTCAGTGTGGTCCCCGTTGAAATCCCAGCTGGCATTTCTGTAGAAATTGCCAAGCTAACCCCAAAATTCAGTGTTTAGGAGTGCAAATGCAAGGGGCCTGCAAGAACCAGAAGAGTTTTCCAGTTTCCATTAAGGAGAATAGCGTTTCAGGACTCGCATGTCATGATTCAAAACTTACTACAAAACTACCATACTCAAGACAGTGGGCAACTGACATACAGATCTGTGGAAGACACTTGAGAGTCCAGAAATAAATTCTTACACTTGATTTGTGTGTGTGTGTGTGTGTGTGTGTGTGTGCCGGGGATCGAACTCAGGTCCTTGCGCTTGCAAGGCAGGCGGTGGAATCACTGAGCTAAATCCCTGGCCCTCTTACACTTGATTTTGACCAAAGGTTTTGAGATAGATCAACCATGGGGGAAAGATATGTTTTTGACAAATGGCACCAAGACAACTGCACAGCCATGTGAGAATGAAGTTAACTTCTGCCTCATAAGATATGCAAAGATTAACTCCAAATGGATCATTGACCTAAATGTAACAGCTCAAAGCATCAAACTCTAAGAGTACATCTTTATGACCATGAGTTAGGACATGGTTTCTTAAATATGATAGCAGAAGTGCAAACAACAGAGAAAAAAATAAAATGAATTTCATCAAAATCTTAAAAACTTTTGTGCTTTGTGTAACATCATCCAGAAAGTAAGAAGACTACTCATAACTCAGCAATAAAATCACAAATATCTTAATGCAAAAAATAGACTACGGGTTTGACTAGCCATTTTTCCAAAGAAGATATATAATAAGTTCATTAAAATGTGCTCAACTTCAATAGTCATTAAAGAATTGCAAGTCAAAACCACAACTAAATACCACTTCCTACCCACTGGGGTGGCTACCACAGAGAGACAGTAACGTGTGGCACATAGAACCCGCATTCATTGATGAGGGGTCGTATAGTGATGAAGACATTTTGGAATACAGTTGGACAGTCCCTCATAAAGTTAAACATAAAGTAGCCATATGACCCAGCAGTTCCATTCCTAGATATGTACTCATGAAAAATGAAAATATATGGCCATACATGCACACACATGCACACACAACAACAGTAATAAGAACAAAACTTGTACCTGAATATCCAGAGCAGCACTATTGACAGAAGAGGAAAGAGTCCTTGTCATCCACCAACTGGTGAATGGGAAATGGGATCTGCACAGTGGAGTATTACTCAATGATAAAAGAAAATGAGGGATTGATAAATGCTACAGCATGGGTTAACCACAACATCATTTTACTGAAGGAAGCTAGTGTCAAAAGACTATATACTGTTTGGTTTTATTATATGAAATGTCCAGAATAGGCAAACCAATAGAGGCAGAAAATAACTTAATGGTTACCAGGGCCTTGGAGTAGGGGATAAGAGAAGTTACTGCTAATGCTCATGAGCTTTGGGGTTGCAGTATCTAAAATTATATGCTGGTAATGACTGTGCAACTCTGACTACATTAAGGGCCATTGAATCGTATACTTTAAAAGGATAGATTTTCAGAATACCAGCAGCATTCTTCACAAAGATGGAGAAAACAACCCTAAACTTCATATGGAACCAGAAGAGACCCAGAATAGCAAAAGCAATCCTGGGTAACAAGAGCAAAGCTGGAAGCATCACAATCCCAGACCTGAAGTTATGCCACAAAGCTACTGTGATAAAAACAGCATAGCACTGGCACAAAAAGAGACAAGTGAATCAGTGGAACAAGATGAAGGGTGCAAAAACAACCCCAAGCACATTCAGCTAATTGAACTTTGAAAAAGGGACCCAAAACACACCCTGGAGTAAAGACAGCCTCTTTAGTAAATGGTGCTGGGAAACTGGGCACTTGCAGAAGACTGAATCTAGACCCACGTCTCTACCTTGTACTAAGCTAAAATCAAAATCGATCAAAGATCTAAATGTTAAAACAGACACATTTACCCTGCTGGAAGATAAAATAAGTAAAACTCTTGACATCATAGGTGTAGGCAAGGACTTTCTACACAGAACCCCAGTTGCGCAGGAAATAGCACCAAGAACCAACAGATGGGATCATAGCAAATTAAAAAGCTTCTGCACAGCAAAAGAAACAACCAACAGAGTGAAGAGACAACCCACAGAATGGGAAAAAGTTTTGTCAGCTGTTCCTCAGACAGAGGACTGATATCTTGAGTATATGAAGAACTCAAAAAAATTAGGCTTCCCAAAATAAAAAAAACCTACCCCCCCAAAATGGACAGCTGAAATAGACACTTCTCAAAATACAAAGTACAAGTGGCCAATAAGTAGATTAATGCTCAGCATCACTCACTAGCCATTAGAGAAATGCAAATTAAAGCAACATTAAAATTCCATCTTACCCCAGAAAGAATGGCTGTCATTAAGAAATGAAATAATGGGGCTGGGAATTTAGCTCAGTGGTTTCGCTGCCTGCTGCACAAGCGCAAGGACCCAAGTTCGATCCCCAGTACCAAAAAAAAAAAAAAAAAATGAAATAATAACACATGGTAGCGAGGCTCTGGAGAAAAAGGAGCCCTTTTGCGTTGTGAGTAGGAACATAAACTAGTACAACTACTATGGAAATCAGTATGGAGATTCCTCAAAAAACTGAAAGAAATTGCATTCAACCCAGCCATTCCCCCTCTAGGTACCTTCTCAAGAGTTAAAAACATCATATTACAGTGATGCATGCACACCCATGTTTGTAGCAGCATGATTCATACTAGCTAAATCTTGGAACAGGCCTATATGTCCATCCACAGATGAATGGATAAAGAAAACGTGGTCTTTATAAACGTTGGAGTGCTGTTCTGCCATAAAGAAGGGTAAGCGTGGTCATTTGTAGGAAAAAAGATCCACCTTGAGGCCATAATGTTAAGTGAAATAAATCAGACACACAAGCTTCGAGATCACATGGGTTCTCTTAGGTGAAAAATCCAAATTATAAATAAAGAGCAAAATAAAAGATAGATGATAGGAAGTAGGGAGATAGAACTTTCTCTAATGGGAAGGGGTCCAAGAGATGGGGAGAGGTGGGATGGGGAAGAGAAAAAGGAAAAAATGAATTAAGATGTGTTCTGTACATGTAATCATTAGGTACTGCAGACGTATACAAAAAAGGTATTTTTACTACAAAAATAAGTAAAAGGGTAGATTTGATGGTGTGTGAACTGTGCCTTAACAAAGCCGTTGTCAAAAGCTTCGTGCACACGTGGAGGTTAGAACCCTGGGACGCCTTCTAAGGTGCCACTGAAACCAGTAGTACAGGCCAGAGTGCACAGGCAACAGCAGATTTTCCTAAAACCTTCTCCATTCTGATCTTTCTGTTTTATCGATGGAAGCTAGAAACGGTTTGGGGTTGCTGACATCAACGTTTTTATTGCTTCATCATTTCTGTAGCCACAGATAAGGGAACAGATGGTAGCCTTAAAAGAGAAATGTTCAGTTTGGGAAGAGAATTTTATCTTTGGCTGCTACCTTTTGAAATAATTTAGATGCATGATCTTCATGTGTATTTCAAAAACTAAGAACATAGGGAGAAGTTGGGTTTCTTATTAGAATTTCAAACCAGGGACTTTTAGTGAAGGTGAAAATGTCTTTTCCATGAGATCCTAGGGCCAGATTTGTTTGGTGGGGGGGATATATTTTCTCTTCTTGTGGAAAATTTCACCTGCAGCTCTATAAAAAACCATTTTCCATGCCTTAGAGACCTTTTATGAAAACAAGGTATTGTGAATGTTCGTTAAATCTGGTGGTTTCCTGGTCAGCGTGCGTGTTACGCATATGTCATTGGCATCACAGTGCAGGGAATTGTGGTCCACACCCAGTGTTCTGTGCAGTAAAGTAATTACATTTCATTCCCCTTGGAATATTGATTTGGAAGAAAAGGTTGGGGCCTGTGTGCATCTATCCTTAGCAGGCCCCTGACCTTTCACCCCGTTTTCACTCTACACACGTGTGCCACACCTTCTGCAGAGAAAGATGTGCTTGGGGTCAGAGCTGGAGATGTCTTTGCCAGAGCCCATTGCCAAGGAATGTGTCTATGGTTTGGAATACAGGGGAGAAACTGCCGCGGGGAAAAACGGTTTCTTTTTCCTTCCTTCTCACCACCACCTCTGCTGCCCGCAGGAAGATCTGCCTGCACTGCAAGTGTCGCCAGGAGGAGCACATGGTGACCGTGATGCCTCTGGAGATGGAGAAAACCATCAGCAAGCTCATGTTTGACTTCCAGAGGAACTCGACCTCAGACGACGACTCGGGCTGCGCCCTGGAGGAGTACGCCTGGGTCCCGCCGGGGCTGAAGCCCGAGCAGGTACTGTCCCGGGTGCGGGGCCATGCGCTGTGGCTTTACACCTGGACCCAGTGGTCCTTCACATTCCTGCTCAGGAGCAAGGGTCGAGTTTGCCGACTCGGGGCAAATGAGGTGGGGTCTGAATGAGTTAAAGATGCCAAGGCCTCAGTGGAAATGAGTGAAATTGATCCTGGAGTGATCCCTTGTGATTCATTCCTATGGCTACTATTAACTCCTCACAGGTCGTCTAGAAACATCTCAGAAATGTTGGCTTCGAAACGTTAGGTGGCAAAACATCATTTTTGGTGGGGAGAAGCAGAGACACAGCGCTGACCATGAGTTGCAGTGCTTGGTTCTTTCTAAGAGAGAGTGAGGAAGTGGAGTTGCCTCATTCGGCCTGGTGATTCACACTGTGTTTAAGACATTGACATTGCCGAAGTATTTTGGCACTGCCCACAAGCTGTAAATATTACTGGCTTGATGCGGAGAACTTGGTTTCTTTCCATTGCAGTGCACTTTTCTCAGTGGTACACAGCTTTTGCTTTGCATTTCTTGGAACTTGGAATCTTCTCTTCCATCAGCCCTGGGCTGGCTTAGCAGCATGTGTGCCAGGCGGGAATTCTCAGCATCTTTCCTGAGAGCTACTGGTTGTCTTCCCCTGGCCTGTTCCATTCTTTCTCTGGCAATCTCTGTGTCCAACAGAAGCTTTGAGTTGGACAGCCTGGAAATTATAAGTGAGGCACTCTAGGTGTAGTGATGGTTCAGGGTGAGTTCTTTTTTGTTTGTTTGTTTGTTTTGTTTTCGGTACCGGGGATCGAACTCCGGTCTTTGCACTTGCACAGCAGGCGGTGAAACCACTGAGCTACATCCCCGGTCCTAGAGTGAGTTCTTTATAATTGAGACAGAGCCAAGAATTCACTGATAATGTCAGCAGAGTGACCCTTCCGCTGTCTGTGCTGTCATTTCTCATTTCCTTTTTCTGTGTCGATGTTGCAAACTGCAGGTGCAGTCGGGTAGGATTTTTTTAACCACCAAGGTTTTGTTCAAAAACTTAATCAGTTACTAGCACTTGAGAGTAAGGATTTTCATGTACAGGTTTATATTCTGTCTTAAAATTTTGAGGGTCTAGAGTAATGATGGCGGACCTTTTAGAGCTTTCAATGATAACAAGCAGTCTACGGCGGCACACCTGCCGTAGGTTCACCTTCGCGGCTCTTCTCGCTCCTGCAGCGGTGTAATTGGCTGGAGATGAGCACTGGCCATGCTTTTTACTCAGAATTGCATCTTACTTAACCAAATCATTCCAAGGTCCAATAAGTCTGTTTATTTTTTTTGTTTTATTTTCCTGAACCCAACATGTGCTTCAGTTTTGTGGCTTCTGTTCTGGTTCCTAATGTGAAGAACATAGCTCCAGCTAGAAACAGCCACAGAAGCTGTCTCCCTGAGAACTGAGACTGTTCTGAGTCGGGATATCTGCAGGGAGGAGTGAGTGCTTTTCTGTGTGCAGTCCGTGGGTTGAGGTTGTAGCTTACATTTCCTCTGCTCCTGTAAAGATTGTCTTAGTAGAGAAGTAGTTTAAGACAATGACAGCATTTGCGTGTTTGTCTAGAAGCTCAGGTGAGGTGGCAGCTGGCTGGTCATCTCCGATGCTGCCCCTGCTGCCAGTGTGAACCCCACACCCAGACAGGCTGTGAGCTGCTCCCTTACCTCCAGCACCTTCTGCAGGACCCAATATTTCTTTTGTTCACTTGAACAACATGGCTTCCTGCTAAATTGTGTGCTGAATTTTCCAAAGGGAAGCTATTTTCAATTTCCTGTCTCAGTAGATTCTTCTCTCAAACCATGAAACATCACTCAGAGATACTCAGATCCAGAGAAAACTTTCTATTCACCTTGACCCTAAGAATAGGCAGTTGCAAAGGCTGGGATCTTGATTAAATCCACCAGTTCCAACTGAGAATCTATGATATTTTTAGAGGCCACTTGACTCATCCAAAATGAATGTCTTTGGGAAGCATAAAACTGAAATTTCTTTGATTTGTTGTGAAAGGAAATGATTAACGCTATTAAACAAAAGGCTAGAATTATGCCAGATGAGAAGGTATCCCATCTATTATGATTCTGTTGTTCCTGGGAAGACTTTCTGTGTTCTCTGTGCTTACTCAAACCTATATGACGCAGATGATTAGAAAGGGAAATTACTCTCCAGAGAGAGAACAGCTTTTCAAGCTATTGGAAGGGTTCTATATTTGCCCACTGCAATGTGAGTCGATATTAAATGTGTCTGAAGTGGTCATATTGTATGAAAGAAATGGGCCTAAATTTTTAAATTATGAGATCTTTTAAAGTCTATTATTTACAGAGCTATTTATTGATTTAAAGGTTTTTTAAAAGCTACCTAGTTCATTCTCAGGTAGAAAAACTTAGGCCCTAAATCCCTTTCCCTAATAAAAATTCTAATGTTTAATGTGTTAGTCGTCAATGATTTGAGAAAAGCTATTTTTCTATCAAGAAAAATTATAGTGCACATAAAAATGCACTGTGCTGGAGGCAAAATATTAATGACCAGTTAAGGGTGAGAGTAATGTGCTTGCATGTTGATGTGAAGCCTCCCATCTCCCTCCCTGGGCACGGGGTTGCTAATACACACACCTTCAGGTGATATTCTTTATTATTCGATTTCTTCTGAGAAATTCCTTCAATTTAATATAATACAAATGAAAGTCATCTCCCATTTAGGAAAGTGTTCTTGAATACGAGCATTTAATTTCATAAAAATTCACTAGCTGCAAAAGCCAATGTTCTTAAAATAGTGTGAAAATGAGAAGTATAACAGATGATGCTGAGAAGCAAAGGCGTTTGTCATATGATTTTAAATGACAGGACCAAAAACTAATCAAAACTGTGCCCAGACCCTTTGTCTCTGCTTACTCCAGATAAGGGCTTCAGTGTCATCCAGAGAGCCTGGGGGTAGTAGGACCAAGAGTCTGTTTTTAAAGTTCCAATTTCCCTTCAACTTGGTCTATAGTGTGTACCCCATGTCTTAGAGGGGCCACGCTGACAAATTTACAGTCGATAATACTTCAGGAAGGATGTGCAAAAATCCTTAACAAAACTAAGAAGGCAGAGCCCAGGATTTAGCTCAGCAGTTCCGCCGCCTGCCTCACAAGTCCAAGGTCCCAAGTTCCATCCCCGGTACCAAAAAAAAAAAAGACTGTAAGAAGGCAAATGGCGAGCAGGGTTTCTGTTCTTCAGTACGTATGGTGGATACTCCTGGCTGAGTGATTCGCTGGAGTGGGTTCCCCGCACAGTGTGCAGTGTTCTGCAGCATCCCTGACGCTACCCACTAGATGCTAGCAGCATCTCCCAGGTGTGACACCCGTGATATTTCAGGTGTTCTGGGCAATAGAGAACCAGTGGTGAAAGTGATGCTAGAAGCTTGAGGGCATCTCAGCGATGTTCTGGCCCAGTGGAGATGGAGAATGGCTGTGTGTGGCACACACTTACGGAGCTCCCACATCACGAGTGCTGCTGTGCAGCTCAGCCCAGCGCTGAGCAGGGTGAGTGCTGGAGCAGGCGCGGCGCCCACAGGTGACCCTGCTGCTTTCACCAAGTGGAAGCGAGGCCTGCAGGGCCAGGGGAGCCTGGTGTGCGTGTGTTCGTTCTCCGAAGCAGACATACTTTCCCCAGTGCTGGCGGCTGAACCCAGGGCCTTCACACTCAGCTGCATATCCCAGCCCTGTTTGCGTTTCCATTTTGAGACAAGGTCTCGTAAGAAGCCAAGATGCTGGTTGTATGAGCCCAGGTGGGGCCTGCGCATTCAACCCTCCTCACAGGCACTGCCACACCCAGCTCAGAAAAGGCCTTTGCCTCTTTTATGTTTCTTAAAAAAGAAAAAACCCCAAATATGAGATATCTCAAAAAGCAAATAAAAACCACTGATTCCCACCAGTCAAGGAACATTGTTTTTCAACCTCGTTATGGCTATGTTTAAGTATCTCTGTATAGAGGAGTGCGTGTCTGTGTTGTTTTGGTTTGGACATGTGGTGGTGCACTGTACTTACTGTGACTTATTATTTCCACATCATGTATTTGAACATTCGAATTCCAAACATCCTTTGTAATGGTTGGATAGTTTTCCGTCGTTTGTAACGTGCAGTGGCACTGCCCACCACTAGGGGGCAGCTACTGTTCAGAGGATTGGCAGATTCCACCAGCATTTGCACCGGCCCTTGAGATGCACGTATCCTAGAAAGTTCCACAGGATCCTGCACAAAGGAGAAGCGCCCTTCGCAAGTGCCAGGAGTGCCCTGTTGAGTGCCGTGGAGCTGAAGGTCTGCTTTTGCCGCCCGGCGTTGCTGGTGTTTCCAGTGTCACATACCGCGGCAGCTGGCGTCAAGCATCCCGCACTGTTACGCCACACGGTCCTCGGGTGAGCTCAGACCTGACCGGTCCTCAGGTGGAGTCTCCAGGGACACATGTGGGGAGAGTCTTCTGGTTACTCCTTTGTGAAAATCCAAAAAACAAAAAAAACCCAAAAAACCCTCCAGTTGGTTCTCTGGAGTGATGTCCTCTCAGTTTACATTCCGATACTCAGAGTCCGTGTGGGCTCTCAGCAGGAGTACCCCAAACCCTTCATCTCCAAGGCTAGTCATTCTACCTTGAGCTGACTTTGCTTTGCACATAAAGTGGCAGGCTCTTCGTCCAGACCTCTGCGCATCCCCCGCCGCCGACTTCCGGGGGGACAGGGCAGGCAGCAGGAGGACTGCCGCTGTGGCCCTGAGCATAACCACCCTGCGGCAAGGGAGAGCACCAGTGTGAGTGGGAGACTGACAGCCCCGCGCCACTCCGCTGTCTACCCGGAGGGGATGCAGTTCCTCCTCTGGCTGTTGTCAGTGATCATTCCTGTGGCTCAGGCATCAGACTAGATGCACCTCCTCACAGAGCTTCTTTTTTCTTTTCTTTTTGTTTTTTTGAGACATATTCTCGCCATAGTTCAGGCTGGCATTGAACTCACAGCAATCCTCCTGCTTTAGCCTCCCGAGTGCTGAGATTATAGGCATGCACCACCATGCCCAGCTTCAGAGAGCTTCTTTGACCCACCTCCAAAGCAGGATTGGGTTCCCAGCCGCATGCTTTGTAGTAAAACCTGCCTTTTTCCTTACTGAAGCTATCAAACTCATAGTTAACTTACTGGTGTAATTATTTGCTTAATACCCCCACCCGCTCTGAGACCCCGAAGGGCAGGGATCTTGGCTGCTCCATCCTGCAGTCCCCTCTCCCCCTGACACCTAGCAGTGCCAGGCACAGGCCAGACACCCAACAGGCATCTGTTGAGAGCAGGTCACAGGCCCTCTGGTGATGTCACACTGAAGAGATGGACGCCAGAGAGATTTTCCCTCCATGGAGGCTGCTGTGTCCGCCACTCTGCTGCCCCTCACTTTGCTCCCTCACCGAAGTCCTTCACCTTCCAGGGCCCTCGCTTCCTCTTGGTAGTGATGACAGCGAAATGGACTAAAGTCTCACTGGGGGTGCGCTGTGGCCCCACCACCCTCTTGAATACTTGCCACCCATCGTCGCATTTGATTCTCATCACCACCTTATCTGGCAGTGCTATTCCCATCCCCACCGCAGAGGCAAGTAAAGCAAGGCCCAGAGACGTTAAGTAACTCGGCCGAGATCACATGACACAGCTAGTGAGTAACAGACAGCTCTAACCCGGCAAGCGGAAGCTGGAACCGGTACTGTCAGACCTGGAGATCCCAAGACTGATCTGGCCCGGTGTGAGACAATGCTTAGAAGTTGCTCAATGAAACAGTTGTCTCTGTCCTGCAGGTCTTGAGAAACAGCAGTGAGTAAGTGAGTGTGATTGCCCTGAGCTGGCACGGAGGGGCAAGAGAATGTCTGGCACCCCAAGGAAGTAGCTGGTTTGGTGGGGAGAGGAGGGGCTGGACCATGGGGCTTGTGGGAATCAGATTCCTTCTCAACAGCTTTTGATAGGATACTTTCTAATTCTGCAGTATGGGAGTCTTCCTGCTCCCAGATCCCTGCGAAGGGGCTGCTGGAAAGGTGACTTCCCTCTGATGAGGCTCTTGAACAGGGCCCGAGGGAGCCACCTGATTCTGAGTTCTCCAGTGTCCTGGGCAGGCTCGGGCCATCTGCAGAAGAACTGAACTCTGCCACCCACCTTCTTGGAGCCCAGACTCTCCCACGACATCGCAGACCCCAGGCCCGGTGAGAGTGAGGCGTTTGTCCCCTGCAGGTGCCCTGGGCGCCAAGAGAGCCTGGCCACAAGGACCACCCTGCACATCTTCCTGGGGCCAGCAGGTTGGCAGGCGGCTCCATCACTCAGCTTCGCAGTCTGCCCCTCGGCAGCTGCTCAGCACCTGTCTCCCGGCTGGCTTGGACCGAGGCTTCTTGGCAGGATCCCACTGGGTCTCCCCCTAACCGGAGGGTGAGGAATGGATTGAAGCACATGCCAGAAGTGTCTGTAAAGAGTGCCACTGGACTACCCAGCTCGTCATTCACACTGCAGATGTTTACTTTGTACCTAACTGTGTATTGGCCACTCTCTGGACATGGGGACAAAGCCGTACAAAAGAAAATTAAGCTTTTGCTTCACTGTATTATAAGGGGAGCGAGTGGGGTCAATACACAATGGTGGTTCTGTTCACAGCCGCTTTTATTCACGGACAATTTGCTCGGCAAACAAGCATTTGGCAAAATTTTGTTTTGTTTGCAAACTCTTCATTGGGCCACACACATGACTGCGGGCACCTTTCCCACACGAACACAAACCTGGCCATCTTTTCTGGAATTGCACAACAAATCGTGAACCAGGGTACCACTGTATCAGAACACATACAAGTGATTGAGATAATTCCAGGATATCATTCGAAAGTGCAGCAGTGTGGATAGTAGTGATATGAACATCTCATGAACGCTTAGCTGTGCCAGACATTGTCGTGTATGCTCTGCCAGTTGCGTTGTGTCTCATTTAATTTTTCCTATACAGCATAGAGAACAACTTCCGCGATCACAAGTGTGGACTGGGTATTGAGAGGTTTGGCCAGCTTAGGCTGAGTGCAGAGCTGCCTTCTCTGGGTGGTATTTGAGCTGCTGCTGAGTGACATGAAGGAAGCTGTTAGGCAAAGCACAGGTTTATTACAGAGTTCAAGTGTTCTTTTGAGAGGAGCTTAGAAGTGAAATGAAGTCAGTGCCCGCTTTGTGCACAAAGAATTTGGGGCGAGTGTTGCAGGACTCCTGGCGGGAGGAGTGGAGTCCGTACAGTGTCCAGGTTTGGGAAGGTATACCCCACACGGGGCGGGGAGGCCCCACTGCTGTGCTTGCCTCTGGGAAACCATACGACCCAGTCACCCTTTGCCACCGCGTTCTGCAGCAGGTGCAGACTGGGCAGCGGAGAGCCCAGCAAAGGGCACCAGAGAGGCACCGAGAAGCACCTTCTGGCCAAGTTCCTAGCAGGCCCCTACTAGCCTGAGGTGCACCACCAGGGAGTGGCAGCGCCAGGATCCACACCTGCCACCTCTGGCTCCAGAGCTGTTTGGGCTCTTCCTCCACCTCCCTGCTTCCTCCCTGGTCCTCTACCCATGATACCCATCCGGGGAAGCCAGCACACCAGGCTCTTCCACATCAGGTTGGGAGTGACCACTAGCCTCGGGGTGACCTTGGTGACTACGCCTGTGTCTGCTTCCCCAGCACTACGGGAAGCAGCAGAGCCCTGCCCTGTAAGACTCCTCCCCACTGGCAGTCTGTTCATCTTTGCTCTTCCCCCTCCCCCGCTTTCACTCCACTTCCTCTTCCGGCTCTCTTGTTCCTGGTACAACGAGGTGGCGCTCAGCCATCCAGAATGGCACCTGCCAAGCACCTTCCTGAGTCCTGCCCTTATGGAGATGTCATTCCACCGGAGGATGCAGAGAAATTCATGAGTGAAAGCGCAAACGCAGAAAGCAGTGTGTTAGCAAGGCAATAAACAACAACAACAACAAGCGAATGTGATTTATAGCCAGGAATCGAGAAACGTTCTGTGAAGAGCCAGGTGGGAAATACTGGGGCTTCACAGGCCATGCAGTCTCTGTCCAAATGCCAGTCTGATGCTGCGGCATAAAAGCTGTCATGGACAAGAGGTAAAGCAGCAAGCCTGGCTGTGTAACGGCAGAACTTGCACAAGCAGCCCGTGGGCCCGATTTGCCCCTCCAGGCGCAGATCCAGCCCTGAGTTGGAGAATGCACTCGAGGGGGCGTGGCCAAGAGAAGCCTCTACGGAGAGATGCGGGCCTACGTCCTGTCCCGTGTGATGCTGGCCGGTGACCCAGCACCAGTCGGCCTTGCCCAGGAATGCACAGTGCGGGTCCCACGCGGCGGCCCCAGCGCCGCCTGGGAACTTGCTTTGAAAGGCAGATTCTCAGCCTTGCTCCTGACCCTTGAGCCCGGCTCTGGAGATGGGCACAGCAGGCTGCTGTACAAGGCCCTTCTGGTGCTTCTGATGCACGCCCAGGTTGGAGAGCCGCTGTAAGGAAAACCCGCACTGCAGGGAAGACGTGGGCACGCCTTGGCTTGGGCACTTACTGGCTGGGCGCACTTGGGTGCTCTGAGCAACAGTTTTCTTCGCTGTCGAGTGGGGAGAGGCTCATGCTCAAGTCTGAAGTGGCTGCGAAGGGTAGATGGCTGTCCAGAAGGTGCCTGGGAGAGTGCGGACACCTCATAGGCGCTCACCAGACAGAGTGGTATCCACACGCACAGAGGGACTGGCCCGTGGGTGGTAACAGCAGATCGGCCCCAGGGGCATCCCTGTTCCATCCCTGGCTGGCTTTGTGCTTGCTTGATTCATTCATTTTTACTTAGCAGGGCTGGAGATTGAACCCAGGGCCTCACCCTGAGCTACATCCCTGGCCCTTTTTATTTTTTACTTTGAGGCAGGGTTGCCCAGGCTGGGCTCAAACTTGTGATCCTCTGGCCGTAGCACATCTCTAGCTTCTTGCCCCAACTGGCTCGGCCTGGACATCAGCTGGACACTAGACAACTCAGGATGGTGTAGGGTCCTTTCCTGACTTCTGCTTCCCAGCTCCCTCCTTGCTGTTGTCCCCAAGGGCTCTGGGTCCCCATCACTGGTCGTACAGCTGTGCCTCCCACCACATGGCCAGGCCACCGTGCCAGGCGGCCTTCTTCGCCATTTGCATTCAGACTGTTGACAGCTTGCTCTTTTTATGTGAGAAGCTATTTATACCGAGAGGGACCGGAGGCTGGCGGATGGGGGAAGGGAGAGGACAGCGTGGCTCATGGCTCAAGCCAGCCGGGGGGTTTGAGCTGTAAAGAAGGAATGCACCATCTAATGGCCCCTCTGAAAACCCCATAAAAACCATCGTTAGACTCGCCAGCCATTTGCAGAGTGCCATTTTCATTTCATTACTCGTTCTGCACATGCTGGGCTCAGAATGGAATTTCCGGGTGGCAGCAAGACACGCGCCTCTCCAGTGGGACTGGGTTACATCTCCCCTGAGCAGCAGCTCCTCAGAGCCCTTGTTGTCATTCTCTCCAGTGCAGTGTCAGAGGCAAAGGGAGATGGGGGACAGGAGGCCCAAAGCAGCCCACCTCTAGATTCTCAGGAAAGTGGTCACGTGAACAATTGCTCTGTTTATCTTGGCTCCTGAAGGCACTGATGTCATCAGATAACAATGAGAACTATGCCTGAGTGTGCAGCATTCCATAAAACTGCCTGTTACTAAACCTGTTTTCAGCAGAGCTGTCAGAGAGGGGCTAGAACCTGGGTTCCCAGGCCTTAGGGCCTCTGCCACATGAAGTCAGCAGCAGCGTGGCCAGTGGCCCAGCAGGAGCTTGTCCAGGCCTGCATGCAGAATGGGAGGCCAAGCAGCCACGGTCCGTTTGCAAATGCAGGAGGGAAGGCAAATGCAGAGTTCCCAGCTTTCCAGACAGATGGCTCTGACCTTTACAGTGCATGCGCTCTGGGACCCTAGAGATCGGGAGTGGACCTCTGGGTTTGGGCTTCCTGTTTGAGTGCACAGCTGCACTTCCTGTCTGCTAACCGAGCGGTCTATGCTGTGGGCGGGTGGGAGGGTTAATCTACTGTCAAGGTGATCACCTCTGACTTGGTACTCAAGAGATATTTTGAGTAATTTCCTGAAATGGCTGGGCGAATCTACTGCCAAATCAACAAATAACTAACTTCTTCCACCTCTCCACCCGACTGTCCATCCATCACTCATCCGTTTGAGCATTGAGCCATATACTGATTCAGTAGTTTTTTATTAAGAGCCCATTAGGTACAGACCATGAGTCCCTAGAACTCACTTCAGTGTGGTATTTTGCAGGCACAGTGTAACGCTGGCCCTTCCCGCCCTCAGCCTTTCTGTCTTACTTTGTGTGGCGTGTTACATCTCCGCCTCCCAGGTGGTTGCAAAATCTCCCTTCCTGGAAGACACACACAGACTCTGGGCTTTGGGTTGACCCTCGCTGGCTTTTGTCTTCAGAGAACTTACCTTTCTGGCCTCTAGTGTTCAAGAGGGTAGACTGTGATACCAACTACATCAGTGTTCGAATCCTGGATTTCACGTATGCCTCCGAAAGCATCAGGATAATGAGGGTAGTGAACACAGGCATTGATACATGTGACGATATGAAAGAATCTTTTTTTTTTTTTTTTGTACTGAGGATCGAACTCGGGTCTTTGCACTTTCGAGGCAGGCAGCGAAACCACTAAGCTAAATCCCTGGCCTGAAAGAATCTTAATCTGTAGTGACAGGAAACAGATCAGTGATGCTTGGGGATGGGAGAGGTGGAGGGGCTGGGAAGGACCGGGGGAACTTTGGGTGTACTGGAGTGTTCACTGCATGCGTGTACGTCAGGGCATGCAGGACTTACCAAATTGTGCTATCACTTGATGAAACACACTGCTCCTTAGCAAACTGGAAGGAGGGCGTCTTCTTAAGGGTCCCTAAGTTGCCTCAGGAAGCACTGAGCCTTTTGGCCAATTCCTGTCAAAAAGAACTTCTCAGGGTGAATTATACACACAAAAGGGAGATTGGAGCAGAAACAACAGCTTCCAGGTGGATGGAACTAAAGCTCACTTCTACAACGGGCTCGTTTTATCCTCTCGGTAAATCCCTGAGGACTGGACCCAGCATGTAGTTGGCGCTCAGGAAAGACAGTGGCGATAGTTATTGCTATGACCATTAGAAAGACCGAGTAAGACTCAGGAATGCTAAGGGAAGCTCATTATTCCAGCAGTCTCCGAATCTGTACTTTCTGTTCCCAAACAAAAGGAAAAGTCCTTAGACTTTAGCCTCAGTTGGGATCAGGACTCCCACAAACAGGTGCACAGACTGTGCATTGCACAAGAGTCTGGCCAAGCCAGTGATTGGAAGCTAATACTCTCTCTCCTGGGCTCTGCTGACTCCCAGCGGAAGGAGTACTTTCTGTTTACCTCCAGCACCCTGCAGCTCACCTGGCTGTGCAGGACTTCAGCCGGGGATGGACCTTTTCTAATTCATAGCTGGGAGGTGACCTTTTCCTAATTTACATAAACACACCGTAAAGTCCCTGGCTACCTAGGACAGTATTTCCCTACGGTCCTGGGGTGCCCGGAAACCTCTTCTCTTCCCAAAGAGTGTAGGAAAGAGGTGATGTTGCCATCCTCATGGCATTCCTTGTTGGGGAGGGGTTATGACGTCCCTGGCTTCTCCACACTTTGGGTTTTGTGTTTTCACCTTCCTTTTCCATTTGCAAGCATCACAGCCTTGGGCAGAGGTACATGCAGGAAAAAGAGCTGAAAGCCCAACCAACAAATTTTGCCAACCACTCAGCAGCCCTCAACTCTGAGACAGGGAGGGAGAGAGAATGTGGATAAATGTAAGCTTGGGCTTGTACCTGGTTCTGAACCATCAGTCTTCTCCTGGGTCCTGCTGTGTCCACGTTAACGATTCTTCTTGATGAAACAGCATGGGAAACAGGTCTGCTGAAGCATGTGTTGTGGGTGATCTACCCCCGATATTAGTGAGGAAAAACCATGGCTTTTGGGATCAGGCACTCTTGGGTCCAGAGTCAGCTTTACCACTCTCTGGCTATTTAGTATTTATGATTTGAATAAGTTATTTTATCTTGGTAAAATAAAATGGATATAATAGTGGTTCTTGCCTTATAGAATGTCTGATGAGCATCTGGGATATCAAGAAAGACTAAGTCTTATTACTGACTGGACAGGCCACTTGGTGAGAAAACACTTTTCTTGGTATGATCCATCTGGGAAAACAAAACTGAGGTCTCAGTCTAAATTTCTCATCCAGAGGTAGTAGACAGGACCATAGAATTCTAGAATAGAAGCATAATTAAGACAGCACAGGGGCGGTGCTGAGACCCCTCTGCAATAAAAATGACCACCCGAGGAGACCCACAAGTTCTGTGGGGTCCGCATCCCGCCCGGAGGAAGGTGGCCGCTGAGCCTGCCCATGCGTAGCCCGAGAGAACTTTCACCAGAAGGTGGACCTGCAAGAGGGCCCGGAGATGAACCCCACCAACAGCGCATGGCCACGGTAGGGGCCGACAAGGAGCTGGGTGACCTGCTGGGCTTCGGTGCGAGGTTCTCCCACCTGTTAGTAGTGGGAAAACCAGACCAACGACCCGGGAAGCAGTCAGTTCAGTGGATCAGAACTCAGAAGGTGATGAAACACTTTCCACCTTTGTTTATGAGGCCAGAATTAACCTGATTATGTAAACCAGACGAACAGTGAACAGTACAGGAAGGACAAAGGAAAAGAAAACTATGGGCCAATTTACCTCCTGAACATATTGCAGAAATCCTCAAAGCAAAGCAAATTAAATTCCACTGTTCATAAAAGGAAGATCATAATCCAAACAAACTACAGCTAACATCATACTTAATGGTGAAGGAATGAAAGTTTTCTTCCATGAACAAGAACAAAGCAAGAATGTCTACTCTTAACCTCTCTCCAGTTCAGTATTTTACTAGAAACTCCTGGTCAGCATTAACATGGCAACAAAAGGAAATAAAAGCGGAGGAGATTGGGAAAGAAGAAATAAAATTGTTTCCATTGACAGACAACGTGATTGTCCCAAAGAATCTTCAAAACCTAGAGTTCAGCAAGGTCACAGGATATGAGATGCACACCCACACCCACACCCATCCCAGTCTTAATTCTCTGTACATTTGGCCCTCCGTTTCTTCAGGTTCATTGTCTGCAGATTCAACCAACCATGGATTAAAAGTATGTGAAAAAAACTGTGGCCGAACTAAGCATGTGTCTGAACTAGGCCCTTTGTTGTCATATTCCCTAGGGAATGTAATATAACATTTATATAGCATTTGCATTGTCTTAGGTATTATAACTTATATGGAGATGATTTAAAATATACAAGAGGATGTGTATAGATTGTATACAAATACTATGTCATTTTTAAAGGAACTGGAGTATCTGTGGATTTTGGTATTTGTGGAGTTTCCTGGAACCACTCTTTTATGGATACTGAAAAACGACTATCTAGCAATGTAGATAGGAACATGGAATAATAAGTACTACTTACAGTAGTTCCAAAGGAACAGATACTGAGGTATAAATATACATGTACACTTGGTCTGTATGCTGAAATCTAAATAGTACCGAAGGAAATCAAAACAGGCCTAAATGTAGACATATACTATGTTCATATAAAAACTGTCAGTCCTTCCCAATTTGATTTATAGATTTAATACAGTTCCAATAAAAACTCTAGCAGTATATTTTATGGGCACAGGGAATCTGACATCAAAATTTAGATGGAAATGTAAAGAAATTAGAATATTTTAAAATTTTGGAAAAGAAGAATAAAATAAAAGGATTATCCTTTGTGATTTTGATAGTGTAACTTACAGGAAGTACTGCAGTGTGAGGGGTACAGACGTCTTGTCCCCTCCCCTCCCCTCTTTCGACTCCTTTCTGTATTTTGGGGCATAGGACCGAGGACTAAACAACAAAACATAGTTGTCAGTCAAGTATGTCATTTCTAGAAAATCGTATGTAGATGTATTCTCATCCAGAAAAGAAAAGAAAAATTATTTGAAACAAAAAAAACACAGCACAGCAACTATTAAGCCCACATCTTGCATTTGATATTGAAGAAGAAAACAGCCTCAAGGGAAGTACATGACTTGCCACTGTTCAACAGAGCCAGAATTTAGGGAGCAGTTAGTGCACCTCACTGCTCTTTCCTTATGATGTCCGGGGGAATTCTTCCAGCTCCTGTTTCCTGCTTGGAATGTGCTTCCCGTTATGAAGGAAGCATGAACGGGGCAGTGTTCCCCAATTGTGGGGAATTGTGATGTCTCTTTGAATGATAACTACTACTGGTGTGAAATGCTATACCCTGAAGATTTTTGATTTTTGGTCAACCAGTGCTTAACAGAGGCACCTTATACTCTTTCTCCGTGATTAGAGATTTGTTTCTTCCTTTTTGCTTCATGTATTTCAGTGTGTATTTTTGGGTGCTTACAAGTCTTTTGGATGTAGCTGATTTTGATAGGTTGTTCCTTTCATTTTGTAACATCCTCTTTTAAATAATTTTTCATTTTACTTATTGTAACATGAAAATAATTTTTATAATTCTTAGTAGTGCTTTCTAGAATACAAGTAGTGAAGTAGTGCATATTATAAAAGTGGTCAACAGGTCATATTATTAATAATTTTGAAATGACCAACAATTTCTTAATCAGTTGTAGCATCCCTTCTTACCCCTCCTGATTATACTTGCTTAAATTCTAGCTTGCGCATTCTTAACATTGTATACTAGCTTTCTTTTCCATACATTCACCTTTAATCTTACAGTTTTAAGTGGAACTTTATACCCAGTACGTGATGCGTGTGGCATTTTTATATTCAAGCTACCAATCTATCTTTAATCGACAAGTACTTTATTACGGTGAAGACACACTCCTACCAGTTATTTTGCTTTCTTTTCCCCCTTGTTTCCCTGGCGTGTTTCTTAGTAATATCTTCCCACTTTCCTCCGTTTCCCTCGCTTGACGTAAATGGGTAAAACGGAATACAGTTGTTTCTGTGGTGCAGACTCCCGCCCTTCCCTTCACGGGCTACCGACCTGAGTCCATGTGTGCTGCTGCAGCGGCATGCCTGAAGCTGGCTGGTGGTCAAAGATTGGAAGTTTATTCTCTCGTGGTTGAAGGTGCGTGTGTTGCTCTTACAGTGATGGGGCATTCTCAACTTGATTATAAATTCCCTCTACCGATGAGTTTTATACTTGCATGTCTTCTTGGACACTGGGAACTCAGATCCAGGTGCCGGCATCCGGTGAGGGCTTTTTTGCTGTGTCCTCAGTTGGCAGGTGGTGGAAGGACGGCAGAAGAGCAGAGGGGTGAGTGCTGCGCACCCTTCCCAGCCACATTCATGTATCCCTCACGCCTCCCTTGGGCCTGCCGCCCGGCGCCGCTGTGGGGGTGTGCGTGACTGGCGTGGGCTCCGGGCACACACTCAGACCAGAGCCTCACTCTCAGGGCCTCCAGGCTTCCCCAGGCTCAGGGTCTTGGCACACGCCATGCTCCATGCCTTGTTCTGCCGTCTCATTTGGTTTTTAGAATGTGCTGTCAGTCAGTGCCTCTGCCTTCCTTCTAATCATGATAGTGACCTTACGTGACACACTTTTAATATAATTTCCTGGAGTTGGCAGAAAAGGTTTTTCTTCCCGTCTAGACTGGCCTGCACCTCCACACCTTCTGGGCCACCTCACCTGCCTTTGAGCTCTTAGTCACTCAGGCCTGTGTCCGACGTAATTGGGGATGGTGCCCCTGTAAAGCGCAATCATAGCAGTACTGACCACTGTAGGGTCACTGCCTGTCTGTTACTCCTCACAGCTCTCTGCCTTCATTTAACACAGCGCAGACCGGATTCTGAGGCTTCCATTTGCATAGGTCCCCTTCTTAAGAATATCTGAGTAAAATTCTTTTTCTTTTTCCTCCATCTCCTGCCGATTTCCAAGAAGGGTTCAGGTGTGCTTCCTGTGGAGTAACTGACACGGGTGAAGACTGAGGTGGGCAGCAGGGGAAAGGAGGTGATTGCAACAGAGCATGGCTGCTGGACGCACTGGCAGCGCTGCCCCTGGCCACGGGACAGCAGCTGTGACTCACAGGTGTACCCCGGCTGGCTGGAGGGGCCTCGGCTCTGTCCTGGGCAGCAGGAAGGCTAGGAGCTGAGGGGCACTGCTGGGGTGGCCGTGCGGTCAGACCTCACTCACACTCAGCTCCCGCCTTTCTCGGCTGACAGCTGACACATCGGTCGCCTCCTGTGCTGCCCCTCGAGCAGTCGGAAGACTGTCCTAAGCGGGAAGTAGTGTAGAGTGGGAATTCTGTGATCCTGAAAATGTGGAGCCAATAGCCCGCGACTACAAATTCAGAAGAGACAGCTGGCCCAGTTAGCAGTGATGCTCTGAGACTTGTATGCCAGTGTTCACTGAAGCTTCATTCTCAACGGTAAAAAGTCCAGTTTTGGGGGTAAGATACCCACGTCCATGTTTCATTAGCAGATGTACAGTATGAATAAACAGATGTCATAGCTGTGCACCATGAACTATCAGACCAGCCAGGAAAAGGAAGTTCAGTGTATACTCAGCATGGGTTGACAACATGCCATGTGAGAAAAGCCACATGAGTTCGCTTCTGTAGATACACTCGGCCACTTCACAGGACAGAAAGTAGATCAGAGGCTGCAGGGCCTGGGGGAGGGAGGAATGGGGATGCGTTGCCTGAGCAGTAGTTTTTCCCTTTGACTGGTGAGAAGGTATTGGAAATAGATGGCAGCGATGATTAATGCCACTGAATCCTGCAGTTGGAAATGGTATAAATAAAGAGCAAAATAAAAGGCAGATCATAGGGAGAGGGCAGAAGATCCCGAGACAGAGGTGCAGGGGATGCAGGGGACTGAAACACACACATACCAAGTGCACACGGGGCGTGGAGACGTTAGGTACTGAAAACGCACAGAGCACAAACAGGAAAAGGGTTGAGAGGTGAGTGGAGGCAGGAGAGAGGGAAGGGAAAGGCGATGGAAGAAGATTTTATAAATGTTCAAAGAGTGGTTAAAATGGCAAATCTTGTGTTCATACATATTTACCATGATAAAAGTGTTTAATTAAAAAAGGTCTGTGGTGTGAAGCCAGTAACACTCCACTAGTACCTGCTATTGTGGCTAACGTAGCTCACCCTAAGCAACCTTCTTTCCCGTCTGTTTCTCTCCAGCGGCATCAGAAGGGCACTCAGCCTTTTATGGCCCCTTGTCACCTTGTTCCCCCTCACTGCTCTTTGACCTTCAGAACAGGACAAACCAAACCCTTGCGAGCGTAAGCTGACTCGGCGGGGCCCCCACGGGGCAGGACTGGCCACCCTGGCTGCAGGTAGCCGAACCGGTCGGAGTGCACGCTTCGTGATGCACACGCGAGCATCTGTGTCCCACTCAGCCGCAGGTTCCCAGCCTCCCTTTGCTCAGTGTGAGGATGAAGCCCTTGCATGGACTGTGTCCAGACAGCGGCACCTGTGCTCTAGGGTGAGGCTCCAGTAGTGTCCTGTGATCGAGGAGCTGTAGTCTCCAAGAAAAGCTCTTTGACCTTAACACCATCATCATGGGTCACGTGGATCACGTCGGAGAGTAAACATTTGAGCTGGTCCGGGTCTGTCTGTGGCTGCTTCCTCCACGCCCTACAGGCTGGTTTCACTGGGGGAGTTGGTTGCAGAGGGGAAGCCAGCTCGGGATGGTGTGTGTTGGGTACTGAGTGAAAAACGGTGCCTTAAAGCCCAGAAAAGGTGCCACATGGGGACTCCTGAGAGTCCACACAGAAGAGAGAGCCCGGAATTCAGCCCGCACTGTGGACACAGATTGTTGAGGGCCTATCGCCTGTCTTACTGACAGATCCTGATTTTATTCTGGGCAGCAACATGCTCTACTGAAGATTATATTTCCCACATTCCCTTATAGATAGGTCCAGCCAAGGAGTTATAAACAGAAGTTGGTTAAAACTTCTAGCAAAGGGCCAGGGATTTAGCTCAGTGGTTCCGCTTCCTGTCTTGCAAGCATAAGGTCCCAAGTTCGATCCCTGGTACCAAAAAAAAAAAACCTTCTAGTAAAGCTCTGCAAATGTAATGTATCCAACTGGGAGATAATAGGCCTTTTGCCCTATATCCTTGCCTGAATATGAATGTGATGGCCACACCTCCAGCAGCCATTTTGTAATTTTGAGAATGGACACCATAAGGTTTAGGCTTGGGAAGATAGGAAGAGCCTCCATGCTTGGTGGTTTTCACACAGTGCCAACCCTGCCCTAGATTCCTACGCTCAGATCATGACATTGGCAGCCCAGTGAAATCCTGATTTCCAGCATCATTATCAATAAGAACAGTACCATCTGCCATTTCTGTACAGCCTTGAATTCAAGTGTAAAGGATAGCCTTTAATTCACAGTGACTCCATGAGAGGAGTTAACGCACTCTGACTTTAGAGAACTCCTAGAAGACACTGGAACTGGGAGAAATTGCATAATTTAGGCAAACTTATAGACTTAGCAATTTTTTTCATGTTACTTGTCATATTTTTTTTTCCTTAAATTCTTCTACTGGTACATTTTAGGTATACAACACATTTACACTTCTCATTGGGATCTTGTACCTTTACATGATGCATCTTGGTTCTTATTTTTTCCCCATTCCCCTGCCCTCCCTTCACCCCCTCCACTCTTCCCTATTTACAAAGACTTTGTTTCCATTTTTTCCTTTTCTCATATTTTTTCCTTTCCCTTCTCTCTTTTCCCCATCCCTCCCACTTCCCCTACCCCTTTGGACCTTTTCTTCCTATTTCACATTATCAATTATTCATTTTAATCCTTATTTACACTTTTAGTTTCTCACACTAGAGAAACTATTTGGTATTTACACGTGTGTGTCCTGTTTATTTCACTTAAGAGTATGGCCTCAATGTGCAGCCATTTAGCTATAAATGTCTCTAGTTTCTCATTCTTTATGGCTGAGTAGTACTCCATTTTATTTAAAAAAAAAAACCAACCACATCTTCTTTATCCACTCTCCAGTTGATGGGCACTTGGGCTGTTTCCAAGCTTTAGCTATTACAAACTGTGCTGTTATGAACATGACTGCACATATATTACTGTGGTATGATTCTTTTAATTCTTTTGGGACGATCCCCAGCAGTGGAATAGTAGGGTCAAATGGGACTTCCAGTCCTAGTTCTTTGAGGTATCTCCATGCTGATTTCCACAGTGGTTGCACCAGTCTGCACTCCCACCAACAATGGAGAAGGGTTCCTTTCTCCCCACACCCCTGCCAGCATTTGTTATTGGTTGATTTCATAATAGCAGCCATTCTTTCTGGGGTGAGGTGGAATCTCAGTGTTGTTTTCATCTGCATCTCTCCAATGACGAGTGATGTTGAACATTTTTTCATATATTTCTGTTCTTACTTGTCTGAGAAATGTCTGTTCATTTCGGATGCCCATTTTTGAATTGGGTCTTTGAATTTGGGGGCTCTGATTTTTTTCAGTTCTTTATATATTCTAGATAGTAGTCCTTTGTCTGAGGGACAGCTGCTAAAATTTTTTCCCACATTGTAGGTTGTCTCTTCACACTGCTGGTGGTTTCTCCTGCAGTGCAGAATAGACTCAGCATTTTTTATAATCAAGACCTAGATAGTAAGGACAAATGCAGGTTCCTTCTATACTGTTGGTAAATATTAGATGATTCCTGAGTAGCTAACCCCAAGTGTAGGATTTTAAAAAATTTTTTTCCTTTTAAGTAAGAACCGCTGACCTCCTAGAACAGCCTGGCAATTGTGTACTGAACTGTACCAAGTTTTGGGATGGTTTTGTTGCTTTTTTCCTTCTTCATAGAGAGCCACAATATATTGAACCCTTGTCCTCTTTAACTTAAGAAAACAAAACTCCCACCAGTATATAAATGCTTCTGTGTTTTTCACTTCGATGCTGTGCCCAGGGATTTAGAAACCGGAAGGGAGAAAAGGAAAAGTCTGGGGAGATGGCAGGAGAGGACGCGATGGCGCTAGAGGGCCGAAGACCACGGCTGACTGCTGCGGTGTGTCTGCGTCTGCGTCTGCGTCTGCGTCTGCGTCTGCGTCTGCGTCTGCGTCTGCGTCTGCGTCTGCGTCTGCGGGGGGGGGGTGCTGAGGTCAGCGGTGGGGTCGGGGGGCAGCGCTGCAGGCCGAGGCCACGGAGGCAACGGGTCCCTGAAGTGTAGTCCAGCTGTTCAGTCCTTGTTTACAACTTGTCCGCTGCTCTTTTGAGTTTGTTTGTTTGGTTGGTTTTAGTACCGAGTTTTGCACCCAAGGCCTTCCCCTTGACCTACATCCCCAGCCCTTTTTATTTTCCATTTTTGAGACAAGGTCTTGCTACACTGGACTCAGAATTGCAGTCTTCCTGGCGCTGGGAGTACAGGCATGAGCCACCACATCTGGCTTATTTTCCCTTTTTTAAGGAGCATTTGTCCAAAGGACAGACCAGAGCCAGCTTCCACTGGCATACAAGAGCCAACTGGTCATCTTTCAGGACCTTTGTAAGTTGCTTACTAAATACAGCCATTATAAAAACACAATGGTATAGATTTACAGTTAAATTATATTCAGAACAGAGGTCGTAAAACTTGAAAGGAGCGGCTCCCCAGTACTTTGCCGTCTCCCTTCCACTCGTGCCCTTCAGGTAGCTCTGCCCGATCCAGTGAGGACGCGGGAATGAGGAGCAGCGAGCCGCGCTCCTTGGCCCTCAGAGCGGTCAGGGCCACCAGCTGGCTCCAGATTCGCCGCTGTCCTGAGGCTCCTGAGTCTCTGTCTGCCGCAGAGGGCTCTTGGAGTATTTTAACTTTGCGTTGCAGTCATTTGCTTCTGCTCAGCACACTTCCAGAGTGTGGCCTCCTTCAACCAGGGGCCTCTGATTCCTGTGTCCGTCCTTCCCCCAAGCACGCTCACCGGCTACTCACACGGACCAGGCTGCCCCCGGCCGCTCCACTTGCACAGCTGAGCCAGTGGCTGGGACGGCAGCCTTTGGTTCCCATACGCTTCTGGGCCCTGGGAGCCCAGGACCGGGTGCCAGCAGCGTGGCCCTGGGGAAGCCTCTTCCTGCTCACAGGTGGTGTCTTCTCCCTGCGTCCCCGGTGACCTCTCTCTGCACACACACTTCTGGTGTCTCTTCCTCCTCCTACCAGGACACCTGTCCTCTCAGACACGGCCGCACCCTCAGGGCTTCATTTAGTTGCCTCCTTAAAACTGTCCCCAAAGGTCACATATGGGGCTGACTGTGCGACGTGTGAATAGGGGAAAAGACACAATGCTACCCAGGGCAGAGACAGTTATGAGTCACTGTTAGATGGTTTCAAGCCACAGCCTGCCCCTCTGCTGCGCACACTGTATCATGTGAATCTCATGCCCAGCCTCGAGGTGGACGGCATTGTCACTGTTTTTTTTTTTTTTTTTTTGGTACCAGGGATCGAACTTGGGTCCTTGAACTTGCGCAGCAGGCGGCGAAACCACTGAGCTAAATCCCCAGCCCAAGGCATTGTCACTGTTTGACAGATGGAGCTATCAGCCTGTCAGGGACACGAACTCGCTCAGCTGTGTAGAGATGTCAGGTGTTGCATCCAGTGTTGCAGCCCAATTCCAAGATCCCAACACTCAGCGCTTACTTCAGCAAGTGGCTGTCCTGCTTGTCTCATGCATGCTGTACCAACATACGTACATATGCGTGTATTTTGTCTAAAATGCGATATCGAAACAGTTGCCCCCCCAAAAAACAAACAGGGAATTCTTAGTAGTGCATGTAGACATTTTGCAGTGTTTTGGTGAAATTGGATGAGAGTCTCATTAAATATTTATAGCCACCCAGAAAGTGTTTAAACTCTCTGTTCTGTCTTCAGAGGCCTTTTCATTAAGACAGGATAGAATAAATAACTGTCAGATGATTCTCCCACCTAAATGTAAAGTATTTTCTAACTAAACATCGAAGATTAATCTGATAAATGAAAAACAAAGCTGAAAGGCATTGGGAGAGAGTGCGTGTGAGAGCTAACGGGCTCAGAGAAGGAACCCCGTGGTTCGGCCATTAAAGAAAATGATGCTATTTTCCTTAATGTGTTCAGAAAAGTTAATTTGAAAGAAATGCTCTGACTTCAGACAGAGCTGCGTTTCTGCCTCCCCCTCCGAGAGAAGCAGCACATCGGCAGTCAGTGCCTGCGTCCCTTGCTTGGCATGCCCCACCCCACCCCGACCAGCAGTTTTGCAGGAAAAAGTGTTGGACGGAATGAAAAGGAAGCTCAGTGTGCTGCACTTTGCCTGCCCCTGAAGCCTAACTCGTGTGTTCTCTGGCCGCACCTGTCTGACCCTTTGATAATCAGACAGTAGGGAGAGGAGGGTCGACTGTGGCATGAAGTCACTCAGCAAACATCTAGGGCGCACCTAAGGCATGCCAGACCCCGGGGGTGGAGGGGGTCACGCACGAAGTACCGGCCTCACACGAGTCCCTGGTCAGCGGCTGGTGAGTCCTCTGTGTCCAGCCATCACACCCGCACCACACTGGAGCGCGCTTGCTTAGGTCAGGCAGGCCCACCCCTGCCCAGGCGATGCCAATATCTGCCGTCCCACAGACGCTGTCAGTATCTCGGGGTCAATGGTACCGAAGCAGTGCTGAGCTGTGAGGGCAGTGAGGGCCTCTCCAGCGCAGTGACCATGAGCAGCAAGGACGGGGCTCACGGGACTGTCTAGGGCAGAGGGAAAGGCAGGTGCAAAGGCCCTGAGGCCAGGGACTGGCAAGGAGGCCACTGAGCCAGGCCACCCCACCCCCCGGGTGGAGTAGGGGAAGGCCAGGATGCTGGGATGAGGAGACCTCGCCTGGAGCCGAGGGCTGGGAGGCCCTGAGGTCTGAGTGAGCAGTGTCGCCCTGCTTCACGGTCAGTTCCTGCAGGTGAGCAGACTCAGCCGCAGAGGCTCAAAGGCGAAAGTGGGATCCAGGCTGGCCGGGTGTCACTCGTGCCACAGTGCGGCTGCCAGAACACTGGCAGGAAGAAGGAAGAATGCTCAGAAGGCCTCTGCCAGTGGCGTCCTGCATGACCTGAGCCAGACTGTGCACATTGTTGCACTCCCCTGCCAGGGAAACACAGAGACAGCACATCGATGCTGAGCAGGATGAGGAGGAAAGGGAAAGGGAGGTGGCTGTGGCTGGGCAGCCGCTTCTGCCGTCGCTGTGGGACCCGTCAGGCACGGTGTTATGGAAAGGCTGCATGAGGCAGGCACCGTTTTTACTCACAGCAAGTTCATTGGGGTTTATTTGGGCGCCTTGTGTTGGTTAGGATATGACAGACACCAAAGGGAACACTCCCATTGGGAATCTGCTGTATCCACCTCGGGGGGCAGTGTTTGTTGGTTTGTCTGTTTGCCCTCTTCCCATCCACCTGCCAGTGTCCTTTTCTTGGTAAAGGCCAAGAATCCACAGTGAACAGAGGGGGAGGAAGAGACGCCAAGGAGAAAGGTGAATCCACCCTGGGTAACTTTGTGAAACTCAGTCAATGAGTGAGAAACACCCGCCTCTCGGGTGCCAGCAGGGCTTGTGAAACAACTGCATGTAAAAGCACTGCAGGCCTCAGAGCCACTCCGTAGACAAATAGCTCACTGGTCCCTATCTTCTGTAGACAGTGAAGAGCAGTTGATTCTGACGTCCGCCGGTAGAGTCTGGTGCCCCTTTGTTGGGTCCCTGCTGTAACAAAATGATGTTTTTGATATAGAAAAATGTTCCCGTCCAGCCTGCGAGTGCGTAGGTCTTAGGGTTTTCCATTCTCACTGGACCTGATAGACACTCCCTGCCTAGTGACCTGCCTCGGTGTGGAAAGAGACACCTGAGAAATTAACCAGGATCTAGCAAGTTCTTTCCCGACCTATGAAATTCCTGCATTTCTTAGAAAAAACAAACTCCATCACTTGCCTGGCAACTGCATAAGGTTGGTTTTTGAGTGGAAATGATGAGAGAACTCTCTAGAACTTTGAAAGTGTAGTCCCTGGGGCAGCAGCAGGACCTGAGGAGTGGATAGAAATAAATGCAAGCCACAGGGCCTCAGCCCCGCCTTCCGAATCAGAGCCAGGTGTGAGCTGCAGTTTGTTCAGGACCTGCCACCCTGAGGTGCCTGGCAGAGTCCTCCCAAATGCAGAGTCACCGAGTCCCTTGCGTCCCTCTCTGTACGCAGCAGCAGTTCCTTCTCATAGGCCAGATTTTTCAGCTGGCTGAGGCCCAACTATGAAGAATGTGTGTGCACGGAGTGAAGTTCTTGCTCCCACCTGGCCCAGACTGAAGTTGCTGTCAAGATTCCTGTCAGGGAGCAACACCTTAAACAAAGGCCATCAGCCAGGGTATTGTGTTCAGATCGCTTGGTCCAGGGAAGTGTACCTCGTATGTATATGCCAGGCAGAATCACAGGACACCTTTCCCTACGAATGTCTTAAGTGGGATGAAACTTCCAACACATGCAGCAGACCAGCTTTGGAATAAGTATGCATATTACATGCAAAGTTACCATCATGCCAGGTAATCAGCTGGTGTTATTGTCACTGATAAAACACTATTAGATTTGCTTATTTACTCCTAAAAATGGACAAAGAAGATGTTTTTCAGCTAAAATGAGCAATCTACAAGATTTTCAGAGGTAGCACCAGATACAGTGTTTGTAGTGTCAGAAAGTGTATTCAGCCTTTTTCCATTATCGTTGGTGTGGTTGGCATTTGTTTTGGGATACCCAGTAGTTTGATGGTGGAAGATGCCAGAGAATAGACGCAGCATTCCTATATCCAGCAGGGGACAGATTGGGAATTTAGGAGAACCGGTTCTCCATCCCTCCTTCCCATCAGATAATCCTCTCTGCCTGCTGAAGAGCTTGGGAAGTCCTGTACCCAACACCATGCAGTGCAGAAGCCAGCCCTAGAAGGCTGCCCCCCACTGGGCTCAGACAAGCTTTGAAGAGCTCTGGAGGTCACAAAGGACTAGCTTGTCCTCCTTCCCGGAGCAAGCCGGATCGCCTGCCGTGTGATAGGCCAATCTGATAGCTGTCACTTGTTGCCATCTGATTTGTTTTGAGAGTGGGACGTCTCAGTAACTAAGTTAAGACTCCTTCAGGCCCGTCTCTCAATGTGGATCCAACCCAGGACAGGGTTATCAGGCCCGTCTCTGGGGAATTTAGAACTGAGAAAAGCTCATCCGTGTAGGGTGCCTCTCGAACTGAAGCAGTGTACATTCGAGTGCTGTGGGAAGCCTTACGCTTTGAGGAGGTGAGGAGCAGCTCTTCAGAGAGACAACAGCATAGAGGTAAGAGGGCACTGGAGTCGGGAGATGAGAAACCCCGTACCAGTTGCCTTCCCGGAAGGGACAGGTTCCATTCCGCGTGAGTCCCACCGCACTGCACAAGAACTTGACTCTCTCCCTCGGAAACCAGGCAAGTCTTCCTGTCAGTGTGTCCCTGCACCTCTTTGTCTTCCTTCACAGCCGGCGGGTTCCGTGAGCGCTGATACACATCTAGAATGGTGTAGAGGCCAGGACACTTTTGGACGGCTCTCGGCCAGGCTAGATAATACTTTCACCATGAGCTTGTGTCACTCATGTGCTTTCGGGCCGCGCACCTGGCCCTCAGTCACCCTGATCCTCTGGGAAGCATTCTAGCCGCTCTGTAACTTGCTCGGGAATGCAGAGACAGCGATGGCAGAGCCACAGCCTGCTGGCCTCACGGTGCCAGCTCAGAAGGGCGCTCGAGGACAGCTGTGCGGGACAGTGAAGAGGGGTGTGAGACATGGGGGTGAGAGGTAGGAGGGGTGAGGCCAGCACCCACTGGCCTGCATTCCAAGCATCCACAGTGATTCACTCCTCGGAGCAGTTGTTCCCGGTGCTTGGTGATTGCAGCAGAGTTGTAAGATTTGGAACACGGCCTTTCTCCAAGCAGTGTTCTGTTAGGGAGGCAGAGCCTATCCCCAGGACACAGAGGTGGTCCTGCCTCCTGCCCCTTGAGGCTGAAACCCTGGGAACTCAGGGCATCTTCCGGGAAAAGAGGGCCAGCCCCAGGGCAGCAAGTAGCCAGTTCCTAGCCCCATACCCACTTATGATGTGGGCTGTTGCCTTTTCCAGGGAGACAGGCAGTCCTGAGCTGCAAACCTGGAACTGCTCCTTGCCATCCAGGCCGTGGCTCCTGGCCAGGGCCTCAGGATGGGCTGTAGGGTCCCTGCCCAGCAAAGCCAGCCAGTCGGGTCAAGAGCTCTATTTCTGGTTGCTTTTGGAATTGGACTTGGAAGAGGACAGAACATGACGGTGAATGGTTCCCATCACTGGTTTAAGAAAATAAAGATGGCATTCACATTTTTTAGGGCCCTGTCATCACAAGCCCTTTTCTGCTGTTTCTTCGAACACTCATGACTTGGGCTCTGGAGATCAAAGCAGACAGAGCTTTTGCAGCTCTGCACCCATGCATTCCCAGAGCGTGTGTTCACACCCTGGCTCCCTGGGCACAGAGGAATCAGACCAGTGCCTGGAGTGCAGTGAAGGCAAGGCACTTGAGGCCCACAGCTCTGACTCCTTCCGGTCCTTAAATGAGGGCCTTGTTTCTCAGGAGCTGGTCGGAGTGCTGAGACAGACATACTTGGAAGCACTTTCCGTGATGTTATCTGAGCTTGCAGAATGTTTATTTCTGCCTGTCCTGTGTGATAACATACCTTCTCTTTAGTCAGTTGTTCCTTTCTCTAGTTTGGCATGTTGCTGGGTAGTAAAAGATCTGTTTTCTGTTCTCAGGCAAACCAGATGCTTGGTACTTTCCCTGGTTGTTCAGGTTGAAGGAACCTCAGAAAGGGCGGGAATATGTCGTAACCGTCACAGGCAGCAGCACCAGAGGATGTGCAAAAGCCCTCTTGGGAGAGTGACGTTGAATTCCGTGCCCTGCACTCCGAGTTCAGTGAGCTCTTTCTGGTGGATATCGGCAGCTTCCTGCTGTGCAAATGGCTGCAGACCTGGAGGGCTTTTAACGTAGGTGGAGGCTGAGTCCCCGAGAGTCCACTGAGCGCCAGAGACAAGCTGTGACTGCAGTGCCCAGACAGGCGCTGACATATCCCTCGGCAGGGAGGGGCCTCCCAGGCTGGAGACACAGAAAATGGTAAAGCAGCAGTTGGGAGGGAGTCCTCAAGAAGCCCTGGCCTCCAGCTTCCCAGCACGTTTGTGGAATTCTCCTTTGCTAAGAAAGTTTGCTGGCTTTCCTTTTCCCTTCTTGATACAGAAAGCCCCCAGTTAGGGGTGACTGGCTTGGCTCTTTCTGCAACAGTGAGTTTCTCTGCTGGTCGTAGGAGACACAGGCTGCTGAGTGTTGCGGACGTGGGGCAAGCGGAAGTGGACTGCGTTATGCTGGGGGGTCTGCACCCAGGAGGGGCCCGTGGGCGCACGGTGAGAGCGGGGGGCAAGTCTCTGTGTGCTTTGTCCTCAGGTACACCAGTACTACAGCTGCCTCCCTGAAGAGAAGGTCCCTTATGTCAACAGCCCTGGAGAGAAACTGCGAATCAAGCAGCTCCTCCACCAGCTGCCGCCGCACGACAATGAGGTGAGACCGGCCTGGAGGGGCTTGGAAGCCAGGAACTCTGTGCCTTGTGCTCTCTGTCACACTCAGAGAGCTGTGATCAGCGGAACTGCTGAAGCAAACCTCTGGCAATTTCTTTCAGGCTTTTAGCTTCCTTAATTTAGAGCCAAAAGAAACAGACCAGTGTGGCCAAAACCCAGAGTCTCGTTACAGGCTGGGTGAGCCTCACGCCTGGCGCGGTATCCAGGGAGCGAGTGCCACAAGCTAAAAACTCAGGCCCGATTTCTGACTTGGGGAAGGATGTGCCCTGCTGCTTGCCTGTGTGTGCTGGAGACATGATTGGGGTCCCCTGGGCCATTGCAAGCCCTGAATAAACTTCGTGAGCCACAAGTTTTCAGCATCATCTTGTATTGAGGGAGTGTGCGAGTTCTCCACATTACGCTGAGGAAAAGTTGTATGGCCGTATTCTCTGGGCTGCACATGTGTGGTTTCTGGCAGTGAGGTCTACCTGCTAGGGCCTGGGCCTTTGAAAGCATGGCTATGGACCATTCTCCTGGTGAGCCCAGGAGCAGTACTCTAAGCAGGCATTCCTTCTCGAAATCGCATTGGTCATAAAGAGAAAGTTGTAAACATCTTTTAAAAGAGCATGCTGAAAAGGATTAGGTTTGCAACTTGGAAATTAATTTTTAGGTATCTGGTTTTTAAAAATTATGAATTCTGTTGAATCGTGTGCTTAACTCTGACTGCATTTGAAACAAAAGTATGATTTTAAATTGAAAGGAAAAGGAGCCCTTCGGAGAGCTGCACCAATTTGCACCAGTCCCCAGCGTGTCTCTCCACATTCCAATGGGTGGAGGTCATCAGAGCCTCGGAAATCAGTTTGAGGGCTGGAGATGCAGCTCAGCGGTAGAAGGCTTGCCTGGTGTGCAGCAGGTCCTCATTTCAGTCCTGAGCACCCCAAATAAGTGAACAAATGAATGTATAGTGAGCAGGACAGACGCTTAAAAACTGGAGCAACTCTCCAGGAGGACAGCTCTGATTCTCCTTACATGCTGCTTAGGCTTTATAAAACATATAAATAACGTGTTCTCCTTTCAAGCTGGGAGCAAACATCGTAACCTGATGCCCGGTTTAACTAATTTGGAAATGAAGATGCGGGTTTTTACAGGCAGGAGAGGTGTGCCTTGCTTTAAGGGCATGTGCATACAATCTCAGTGGTGGGACCACGTGTCCTGGCCTTGAGGTCACTGCCGTTCTCTCTGACATGTTCTTAGGATGACTTGAGGGTGGGGTGTGATCTGCTCTCCTCTGCCTCTAGTGGCTTTTTTGTGTGTGGTTAACAGTGCTTTTTGTGGAAAGAGACACCATTCAGATTCCACTTCCTGTTGGTAGGGATGCAGTAGTGGGGCCCCGTGTGCGGAAAACAAATGGTGATTCTCAAGTCAGAATTTGATCGCCCAGGTAAGGTGCTTTTATAAGTCACAGCTGTACAGTTTCCAGTTAGAGTAGAACACTCCTAACTGGAAGGTGTTCCTCTCACCACCTTTGTGACAAATCACCAGAATGAAACAGAGAACCCTTTCTGATGTCCAGATGGCTCCAGAATGAGGTGGCAGGTGGGTTCAGGACCATATTTCCCAAAGGACAGCGTGTACATGGCCTGGGGTGGGATGTGGACACAGCAGTAAATAAAACCGAGCCTGGAGGGAGAGCGTCACTCCCTTCACATGATGAGATGGTTGGATACAGGGAAGAAATTTCACTTAGTCCTTGCAGGTATCTCACACCTCTCTGCCTCTCTCCAGTCTCCGGTTTTCAGTAGGAGCATCAGGGATCTCAAGTTTAGGATCTCCTGCAAGCAAAGTAGCCACCTGGAGTCTTAACAGTGTGGTTGTCACATCTGCTTTTATGGTCACCCTGGTTTTTGCAATCAGTTGACTTTCTATTTGTAGTCATAATATACTTTGGATAAATCTATTCAAGTTTTTTAAAGTAAGTCACTTTTAAATCTAGAATTAGTAAATAATAGTTCATGCATGTGGTGCAACTTCCAAAGTGTGTAGAAATAAGGGGAGAGAATGGCAAATATTGGATTTGAATGTCTGTGATGTCCCTGCCTTTGCTCTGCGAGTTTCTGGGTTTAGCAAGAAGGAAAACACTTTTGCATGTTGCCACCCTTACTGAAGCTCAGCAGGCAAGTCCGTACCCTGAGGCCTCCAGTGCACTCCTGCAGCATCGAGCCTCTGTGTCCCTCTTCCCTAGTGAGGTGGAGCACACCGACCATGGTCCTAGTCGCTGGCCGGGTACCATCTTTGGTGAAGGGATCATCTGCATGGCACATGTAGCCGAAGGCATCAGGTCCTTCCAGTTTGGTGGGAGTGAACTTTACCAGCATCAAGCCCTTCCCCTGATCTGACTCTGAGTGTGGTGAGCAGGGTCAGGGGCCAGCGTGCAGAGCAGCTGCAGAACCCACAGCCTCCCCAGCCCAGGGCTTGGGCTCCAGGGTTCAGACCCTCTAATAAGTTCCTTTGGTTGTCACCAGTCTCGGTAGAGGCTCCCCTCAAGCAGCACCAACCTGGGCCCGCTAAAGCTCGGGCAGTGTCTGTCCCAGCAGTGGAAGTAAGTGAGGAAACTGAGGCTGAGCTTCCAGGACCTCGGAGCAAGAGCGACCCATCTGCACTGTGCTTTGTCCACTCAGGTCCGATACTGCAACTCCCTGGATGAGGAGGAGAAGAGGGAGCTGAAGCTGTTCAGCAACCAGCGGAAACGTGAGAACCTGGGCCGAGGGAATGTCAGGCCCTTCCCCGTCACCATGACCGGCGCTATCTGCGAGCAGGTGAGCGAGTGTCCCTGGGGGAGCGGCGTCACTCTGGTGCCTTTCCCTGGCCTTTTCATTCCGGGTGATGTTCGGTTACCACCCTGTGCCCGGCATCTCTCTAGGCCGCGGCAATGTAACAGTGAGCAAGACAGGAGAGCTCGGCCTTGCCCTTGTGAGGGGTTATGCGCTAGGGGAAGAAATCGGACAGTAAGGGGGATCTGCAAAGTAGGAAAAACACAGCGGGGAGGGCCTGGAAAGACCCACTGGGCAGATGGCACCTGAGCAGACTCCAGAGGTGTCCCGGGAGGGGGGCGCAGACCTCAGGGCAGAGGGGCACCAGGTGTGGAGGCCCTGGCCGCTGTGCTCCGGGAGCAGTGAGGCCCGAGTGCTGGGCAGAGGGACTGGGCTTGCCCCTGACAGATGCAGTCAGTCTGTGGGGGCGACACAGGCCGCTGGAGGCCCTGGCGGAGCAGCACCGTGACAGACTCACATCGCAAAGCGAGGGCTGTCGTCGGAGAAGGCGTTTGTCTGGCCCAGGCCAGCCTCTCCTCCGGGCCTTCCCAGGACTGAGGGTGCCCTCAGAGGGGCATTGGCCTTCTGCTAGGTCTGTGAGTTCTGTGTCCGAGTGCAAGGCGCTCTCTGCCTTCTCCCGGGATCTCCCTGAGTGGAAGGGGGGGAATCTGGCTTTTCTCCTGCCCCTGCGGTGCTCAGGGCCTGGTGGAGGAGGTTTTTAAAGAGAAGGAGGCAAGAAGCCTCTTAGGAAGCCGCTCTGCTCGCCGTGCCGTGCAGGGGGTGGTTCCTGGCCCTCACCGAGAGCTGCTGGAGGGCCTCCACCCTCGAGAGGCAGCGGTGAGACTGGCCTTGAGGGGCAGGCGCTCGGGGCTGAGGCTGTGAGAACCCGAGCTCCGTCAGGGACTGCGGCAGCCCGGCCCAGACTCCGGAGAGTGGGGGAGGCCGCGTTCCCGGTGTTTTGTCCTCTCACGACGGCGACGACAGGCCGTGTGCAGGAGCAGGGAGGGCTGAGTGGGTCCTCGGAGTTGCCAGGCCACGCGGGAGCAGCTGCCGTGACACGGCGTCCCTCTCCCCTGGCCACACCTCCGAGCTCCCGCAGACTCTACAGGCCGCGGCCTCCTGCCTCCCTCCAGTGGCCCCGCCCGTGGTGTGGGAACACCTTGGAGCGGCTCCCTGCTCTCCAGATGCCCCGAGCGCACGCGTGCTTCCGAGGCTCCCGCGGGGCTCAGGCTGGGGAGCTGCGGAGATCGATCGGGACGACAGAGCCTCCCGCCTCATCCCTGCCTGCCGGGCCCTCGCGTGCTCGCCCCAGCCCTGCTTCCGCGGTCCCCCAGGACCCTGCCTTCCCCTTTCCGGGCAGTGCGGGCCCTCGGGAAGAGGGCAGGAAGGTGCGAACGGGGCTGAGGAACTGTCCCCACTCTGGCCTCAGAGCAGCGCCCTCCAGGAGAGACTGCTCGGGAGCGGGACAGAAGGCGGAGCGGCCTGCAGGGCACGGAGAGGGGTGGGAGCTGAGCTGAGCTGAGCTGAGCTGAGCGGCAGGTGTCTGCAGGCCGCTGGCGCCCTCCTGCCTCCCGGCCTCCTCCGCCCGCTGTCGAAGGCCTGGGGCGTGACCGGCCTGAAGGGCCCAGCACGGTATTGTGCCGCAAGGGGTTTCCTTTCTTCCCCACCTTGGCAAGCCCTGGGTCTCTCTACATCTTCGGAGCCTAGGAGAGGGGAACCCACCCTGCTGCATCGCATCGTAAGGCAGGGACAGTCCCGAAAACACCCCAAGTAGCGGGCTGCTGGTGCGGCTTGTCATTAGGGCAGCACGGGACAGCGGGCCGGGTTGCAGATGTTTCTGTCTGCCTTGCAGTGCGGAGGCCAGATTAACGGCGGGGACATCGCTGTGTTCGCATCTCGCGCTGGCCACGGTGTCTGCTGGCACCCGCCCTGCTTCATATGCACCGTCTGCAGTGAGCTCCTGGTGGATCTGATCTACTTCTACCAAGATGGGAAGATCTACTGTGGACGGCACCACGCCGAGTGCCTGAAGCCGCGCTGTGCCGCCTGCGACGAGGTCAGAGCTCCCCCCTCTCGGTTCGCTGCCGCGCCCTCCGCTGGCCGGAGCCCCACTGTGCACGGTGCTCCGCGGCCCCTTGCACGGGAGGCACCCTAGGCCGGCCGCCTTAGGCCCTCTCCAGAGGGGTGGAGCCCCTGCCCCGCCAGCTGGGAGGCCAAGGAGATGCCCGGCTTGGCTTCATACAGCGGGCACTGGGTCCAGTCAGAACTCTTACATTCTTATTTTAGAAAAGGGGGAGGCTTGGGCAATTTTAGGCAGATGTCATTCCAAGCCCCGGGGAGCAATCATTGGGAGTGGGGTGCTGCTGGTCCAGGGCTTGACGGACAGGCGAGTTAGAGAAGTGGGCGGCGTATTTTATTTTCCCCAGTGTTTACAGAAGTTCTGAATGCGGGAGGCAGACAGATTCTCGCAGATGCTCTGCCCCCTGCTGGGGAGGGTGGTCCTGAATGTGCTGCACCAGCCGAGAAATCAGGACAGCGACCCCACAGCGAGTCCCAGGCTGCCTGTGAGCAACAGCATCAGGGTGCTGGCTCAGCTTTGACAGTTGGAGCAAAAAGAAGAAGGCTCTGGACTACCAGCTCCACGGGAATCGTTCGTACTTCCACAGCTGCTGATAAAGATGTTAAACATCTTTACTGTCTGCCTATGTTTTCTCTTTGGAGAAATATCCACTTAAACCTTTTGAAGGCTTTAGACATGGGGCTCCTTCTTCCCAGAGGAGGGTCTGGGTCCACGCGACCCTCTAGAAGCAGCAGTGTGGGTGGGTGGCTAACACTCCCTTGCCCAGCCAGAGCCCACTGTGATGTGGGAAGCTCTCTTACCAGCTTCCTGCAGGGGAGCCCCTCTTCTAGGAAGGGCCTGTTCGCACTCAGCTGACTTGGGTTCTAGTGGCCACCACCACATGCTACAGAGGCTCTGCAGAGGGAGTGGAAGGCTGATTCAGGTCCCCCTCTGTGAGCCTGAGTAGCCGCTCGACCCTCGTGCCTCAGTTTCCCAGCTGGAAACGAGTGCTCACGGTACAGCTTTATGTTCTTCATGGGCAAAGAGAGTGTGGTAACTGAAGGCATGCACCTTGAAGGTTTCCCCTCCTGAGACAGACCTGGCCTAGCATTAGGAGTCACCCGCTTAAGATGAGCAGTTCACTGGGCTGTAGTGTCTTCATACAGTTGTGCAGCCGTCGGGCCTGTTTGATTCCAGACCACTCTCACGGGCCAGAGGGAAAGTCTGGGTCTTTTCGAAGTCGCTGTCCTCCACCTTCTCCTCCTCCTCCCAGTCTGAACAGCCCTGCTCTGTCCCCTGGCTCTGTGGATTTGTATATGGCAGACATTTCACCTTCATGAAATCCTGCAATCATGTGGCCTTCTGTCTCTGAGGTCTTTCGCTTAGTATGTTTCAAAGTTCATCAGAGTTGTAGTATGTACAGTGCTTTGTTCTTTTTCATGACTAACAGCCAATTATATGTGTGTATCATGTTTTGTTCAACCATTTAGCAATTAATAGACATTTTTGTTTCTAATTTTTAGCTATTATAAACAATGTTGCTTATGAACACTCACTTACAAGTTTTGTGTATCCATACATTTTTCTCTTGAGTATATATCCAGGAGTGAAATGACTGGGTCATATGGTAAGTCTAGATTTAACTTTTTGAGAGAATGCCACACTGTCTCCTAAAATAGCTACACCATTTTGCATTCATGCTATCAGTGCATGAGCCTTCTGATCGCTCCACATTCTTGTTAGCACTTTAATTGTGCATATTTTTATTATAGTCATGCTAGTATGTACGAAGAAGTATTATACTGACATTTTGATTCATACTTCCGTAACTGCTGATAATGTTAAGCATCTTCTGTCTGTCTGTGTTTTCTCTCTTTTGGAGAAATATCTACTTACACCTTTTGTCCATTTTTTCAGTTGTGTTATTTTTCTCTTTACTACTGAGTTGAGTTCTTTATGTGGTATGGATAGTAGTCTCTTATCAGATATATGATTTGCAAATATGTTCTCCCATTTTCTGTTTGTATTTTCACTTTCTTAATGATGTCCTTTGAAGCATGAAAGTTTTTAGTTTTAATGGAATCTACTTTTTTTGTTTATTCTATTTTTAGTGTCATATCTAAAAAACCATTGCCTGGTCCATGGTCAAGAAGATTTCTGCCTATGTTTTCTTCTTAGTGCTTTATCACTCTTGGCCATCGCATGTAGGCCTTTAATCCCCTTTCAGTTAGTTTCTATATACGGTTGGAAGTAGAGGTTCAAAGTGATTATTTGATATGCAGCTGTCCAGTTGTTCCGGGCCATTTGTTGTAGAGACTGTGCTGGCCTCATGGACTGGTCTTGGCCTCCCCTCTGGCAGTCAGCTGACCATATCTGTGTGGATTTGTTCCCAGACTCTCAATCTGTCCCATCCCTCGGAGTGTTCATCCTTGTGCCAGCCCCATGCTGGCTTGGTTACTGCAGCTGGGTAGTACATTTTGCTATCTGTGCTTTGAAATTTAAAACAACTCTGTACTGGGGTCAAAGACACTGATGCCTCGGGGGCCAGAAAGGAGCTCCAGAGGCTGTCGTCCCATTCCAAGTCAGCAGGGAGGGTGCAGCGCGTGGCACATTGAGCAGCGTGGTGCTGGTCTGGAAGCAGCAGCCCTCCTCCTGCCTCTTATTCACTAGTGCCGAGCAGGAATGTGTCGTGAGTGTCGCCCAGAGCCATGTTTCAGGGAGGAACCAGGGTTCCAGGTGTCTGTGGCATTTCCCAATGTACAAAATGCTATGCGTGTCCAGTGAGCCTGTGAGCTCTGTCCTGCATCCCATGCTGCACTCCTGGAGGCAGAGCATTCTTTGTCTGGTTAGTAGTCGCTGCTCAGGCCCCGGACCATGTTTAATGCATATCCAAGTGTGGGGGTTGCTGTAGATACAGAATAAACACACTCGTACAAATAGATCTTTTGTTAGCCATTCGTGGGCGAGACCTGCTTTCTGCCTTCCACTTTGGGGCCCCTAGCTGGCCTCCTCTGAAGTGGGTTCCTAGGGCTGGGCCTCAGACACTGACTGTTCGGCTTCCCCTTCTCCAGATCATCTTCGCTGACGAATGCACAGAAGCTGAGGGGCGGCACTGGCACATGAAACATTTCTGCTGCTTCGAGTGTGAGACAGTGCTGGGTGGCCAGCGCTACATCATGAAGGAAGGAAGGCCCTACTGCTGCCACTGCTTCGAGTCCTTGTATGCAGAGTATTGCGACACCTGTGCCCAGCACATAGGTGAGGCACTGCCGGCACTCAGCCCGGGTCTCCGGGGCGGCACCCCTTGTGCCTGCCGCAGGTAGAGTCCCTTTGGTTGCCAGTCCCAGGAGCCCAACTCATCGGGTAGAATCGGGCATTTCCCGACCCACATTACAGAAAGAGCAGGGAGAGTGCTGCCTTCAGGTAGGGCTGGATCAGACGTTCAGACAAAGTCTGGAACTTTCTGTGTCAGCTCTGCCTGCTTTTCGTGGTCCTCGCTTGGGGGCAAGCTGTCTTCACAGGGTAGCCAAGGTGAGTCCCGAGTTATAGTCATAAGCAAGGGGCACCGTGTCACTTTTAATTCCAAGTCACTTCCTCCACATCCGAATCCTGGCATCCCCACCTCAGTCAAGGGTCTGCCTGCAAGGTGGAGCTGTGTGCTGCATGATTCCACCACCAGAGAAGCGGGTAGGGCTCGGAGGGAGAAGGTCAAGGGGAAAGACAAACTGGTGGCTTCCACATCCTCCTCGGGAAAAGACCAGAGACCAGCAGAGGGAGAAGCTGAAGTGGACCTCTTGGTAGGGACAGGTAGTCAAGAAACCAAATGGCTTTGGCAAGCATGACTTCTTTTAAAAAAATCAGCACAGCTAAGCCAGCCAAATACATGAAGCAAGAGATCCCTCAATAGCTCATAAGATATAAACTCCCCAGTAAGCACCCCTCACCCTGGTATGCTGTCCGTCTCAGCCCGAGGTTTCAGCCAAGTGCCCGGGAACCTTCCTTTCTCGGGGCTCAAAACAGTCACACACACACTGAGTCTGGGGCTTGCCTTACAAGTCAGGGAGCGGGGCTGGATGGGGAGGTGGGGCCGCATCAGGGACACCGACATGTCGACCCCGTGAGGCCAGCTCCAGAATCTGGGTCTGCACTGAGGGCTTGCTCAGTGAGCAGCTGGGCACTGGAGACTGAAGCCACAGTGGCAGCACCTGTCCCCGAGTCCTGTGTGTCTCCATGAAGCCTCGGCACCTCTCAGAAACTGCGTCTTAGAATTTTTGCCTGGCAGCTTGAAGGAGACAAAACCTGCTTGACACTAGGTCACGGGCACCCCACGGGGCCCCTCTGCTTCCTCTTTCTCTCTTCTTTCAGTTTTCCAGCTATTCATTGGCTTCCCTTCTCCTCTCTTTCCTCTTACATCCGTAGAAGGCATCGGTGTTTTACCGGAAAAGGGAACCACTACAGCCTGTAATGTGCTTGATGCTATAGTAAAATTGCTATTCCTGATGCTTTCTTTTATTAGTTGTAGTTTTAGTATTATTTGGTGCTAGACATTGAACCCAGGGCCTTTGCACTGAGCTACACCCCTGGCACTTTTTTTTATTTGTTTTTTTCATTTTGAGATGAGGTCTTGCTAAATAGCCCAGTCAGTTTAAGCTTAAACTTGTAACACTCCTGCTTCAGCCTCCTGGAGTGCTAGGATTACAGGCCCTGAGGCTTCTTTTTAAAGCCTCTTTTCTTTTTTTTTTTGGTACAGAACCAGGATCAAACTCAGGACCTTGCGCTTGCCAGGTAGCCACAGCACCACTGAGCTACATCCCTGGCCTTTTAAAGTCCCTTTTCTGTAAAACGTAATTTCCCCGCCACAGCAAGTCTGCGCTATGTCGTGCATACCTTTGTCGCTGGCTGCTGTGCCTCTGGCCATACTGTACAAACATTCCATATTTATCCAGCCATGCTGAGTGGGCCCTGCATCAGGCCACCGTTGCTATGGCAACAGGACTTTGCCTGTGAGGAGCAGAGTAAACAGTCCTATGAACAGATGGAGGCTGTGGCTGCAGTGGACACACACACCCTCAGAGAAGTGATTAAAGGCTAGGGCGAGAATGAGAAAGGAATGCTCAGATGTTGCAGGGCAGAGCCCTTTTCCAGATGTTTAAGTTCAGGAGCAGTTCAGAGGACCATCTGACGTGTCACTGATGTTTATCAGGGACCCCGCTGGCTGCCTGGTGGGCTGCTTTGTAAGGCGCCTGCCCTCTGTCCTCCCTGAGGCCCCTGCTGCTACATGGGACTGCTCCTCCTCTTCTTCCTCCCCCTCCTCCTCCTCCTCCTCCAAGAAATGCCCAGCAGCTGCTGGTGGAGGCCAGGCCTGGGCCCCGATTTCGCACAAGCACAGAGCGAAAGAGACCCAAGGCAGCCAGGGGTGCCAGTGTGAGTGCTCAGGACTCTGGGCACAGAAGAGGGGATACAGAGGGCAGGGCAGGCTGTGTAGCCTGGGGCTGGGCGCCAGCTGCATCTCCACAGGGAACCCCCAGCCCAGGCCACAGAGACAGGCGGCTTGCCCAGGGTGCACAGCTGGGAGGCCCAGCAGATGGAAGTGGGTGGGAGAGGGTTTGAACCTACGTTTGCTAGTGCTGAAGCCTTCTCAGCTAGTGCAGAACTGTGTGTCCAGCCCCAGGGCTGCCATGGGCCAAGAGAGGAAGTGAGTCAGAGCTGAGACGGCTCTGCTCCGAGCCCCGCCCCGCCGGGCGTCCTCTCTGCTGCTGTAGGGTGGGGTCCATTCACGCAGTGCTGTCTTCTTTGCAGTGGCCATTGAGGCCCCTCCCACCTCCATAAGTCCCCCAATCCCTTAGGGCCGGGCTCCCAGGTAAAGAGAGACCCCCCCGCTGGGGAAGGGCCCTGCCTGTCTGTCAGTGGGAGAGGAAGGGGCTGCTTTGGTTGCACCCCAAGCTTGCCTTCTGTCCCTCGCAGAGTCCTGCTCTCGGGCTCTAGACCAGCCTGCGAGCAGGACCCCTGGTGCCCCTAGAGGTGGAGGCCGTGGTGCTGCCTCCCAGGAGGACTCGTGCCTTCGCCCAGGCCCCTTTCCACCTGCAGGTTTTGGAGGCCGACCGGCTTTTCATGGGCTGCCCCCGGTAGGGGACGTGCAGACTCCCTTGGGACGCTAATCCCTCTCGTGCTGCACAATATCTTAGTAGTTCCGTGCATGGAGCAGGTTTTCTGTCTGTGGTGTCATGATGACTCTCAAGGGCTTTGAATTTCTGAGCGTTATTTTTATTCCAGAGTTTTGCAGGAGGGATGCTCAACCCATGTTGCTCTTTGTTTGGGGAAACATGTCTCGGTGGAATTCTTAGGTAGGCCACTTGAACTAGGTTCTGTGCTCGAAGCGGGAGAGTTAGGAAGGTGCTCGCTGGCAGAATGTGTTGCGCAGGGCACAGATGCTGAGCCTGACCGCTGACCACTGAGCGTCAGCGAGCTACCCCTCGTCCTGAGCCCGCCAGCAGAGTGATGCTCAGAGCGGCCCTCAGCCTCTCCTTTGCCTTGCCCCTCCAGGGATCGACCAGGGTCAGATGACCTACGACGGCCAACACTGGCACGCCACTGAGACCTGTTTCTGCTGTGCTCACTGCAAGAAGTCCCTCCTGGGCCGGCCGTTCCTCCCGAAGCAGGGCCAGATATTTTGCTCCCGAGCCTGCAGTGCCGGTGAGGACCCCAATGGCTCCGACTCCTCCGATTCGGCCTTCCAGAATGCCAGAGCCAAGGAGTCCCGACGCAGCGCCAAGATCGGCAAGAACAAGAGCAAGACAGAGGAGGCCGTGCTGAGCCAGCACGGCCAGCTGCAGGCAAGCTCGGTCCGGCTGTCGGCCGACGTAGACCCCCTGTCCCTACAGATGGACCTGCTCAGCCTGTCCAGCCAGACACCCAGCCTCAACCGGGACCCTATCTGGCGGGGCCGGGACGAGCCCTACCACTACGGGAACAAGATGGAGCAGGGCCAGGCCCAGAGCCCTCTGCAGCTGCTCAGCCAGTGCAGCATGAGGACTTCCTACAGCCCAGGGGCGCAGGGCGCGGGAGCCCAGCCCGACGTGTGGCCCCAGCATTTCAGCAACCCCAAGAGGGGCTCGGCGCTGGCCATGAAGGGGCACGGTGGCAGCTTCCTCAAGGAGTGCCGTGAGGACTACTACGGTGCGCGGCTGCGGTCCCAGGAGAGCTACAGCGACATGTCCAGCCAGGGCTTCGGCGAGGCCCGGGGTGGCATCCAGGTGCCCCAGTACGAGGAGACGGAGGACGGCGGGGGTGCGGCCACCCAGCAGTGCCGGCCGCGCCACCCACTCGGCGCCCTGCAGTACACGGAGGACAGGACGCCCGCGGAGCAGACCCCTCGGGGCTCCATGGACTCGCTGGCCCTGTCCAACACAACAGGTAGGCCCGGGCCATGGTGCGGGCCCTCGGGATCCAGAGTGGCTTCTGGCTTTGTCGGGATGCGGCAGCCGGCTCAGTCTGGATGTCCCTGCATCTGAGGAGAGTGGGAGAGAAGCCAGGCAGGGCTGGAGAGGAGCCCGGGAGGCGAGGTGTCCCCTCGGGAGGCCACCCTCAGCCTGCACCGGCTCTGGGCTGCTGGAGGGATGGGAGGCAGGCTGAGGGCGGGGCTGGCGAGGCGGGGAGCCGCATGCGGGTGAGGACAGAGACCCGTAGACGGAGGGGCAGTGGCCCAGGAGGAGCGAGTGGGGAGACTCTCACCTCATGAGGACCAGGCGTCGCCCACGAGCAATGCAGCCCTCGAGGTGGAGCGGCACAGCCCCTTGGCCTCCACGGCTGCGACACCAGCCCTTGTCCTGCCACCGGGGCAGACTGCAGTGTCTCAGCTCACCCGCTCAGGGTTTCGCGGTGTGCACTGTGCCATTAGGGTCCACGGTGGGTTCGGCTACGAGGTCCCTGGCGTCTGCCCTCTGCAGGCAGCAGCAGGCACCCATCAGAGGGGTCAGATGGAGACGGCCAAAGGGGAGGGCCGCTGCTCAGTGCCAGCCACCTGCTGCAGTGTGCAGAGGTGTCTGTCCATCAGCTGCCTCTTACCCAGCTCTTACGTGAGCCAGACGCTGTCCTGGGCACTTTACAGACAGCAGCTAGCAAAGTTAACTGTCATGACACCAAGTGGGGTATATCGTTCCCCTCCCCTTCTGCACTGAGGAAACCGAGGAACAGAGGGGAGGGACTCGCCCAGAGCCCCAGCTTCGAAGTGCTGGTAGGGATTTGGGCCTGCTGTGGCCTCTGGAGTCACGCCCTTGATCGTGCCAGGCTGCCCGCCCAGCCAGAGCCCCATCTTGTCAGCCTTCAGGTCTGCGGAGCACTTAAAACCATGGGCTATTTTTAGAGTCCAACCTACTCTGGGTTGGACAAGCAGAACGTGTCTCTGGGTTGCAGGATGTCTATACGGGCATTTTACCTTTCCTCTCCCTCACGTGCTTTCTCATCTGCATTGCTGTCTGTCCCAAGGACAAAAGGCAAATCCCCTCACCTCTGCATTCAGGTGGAAAAGAAGAAGGGATGAAAGGGATGGGGCTTGGTGCCTGGGCACCTTCCCTGACGCCGCAGGAGGGAGCAGGTGGTGTGCAGTGGTCACTGCCAGGCTCCTCTCCGGGCCGTGTCAGTCTCGGAAGGTTTGTGTGCTCTAATTGTTTCACAAGCCATCACGTAATATGTACTTCAGCCTCTGAAGCAGGGTTTCACAGAGCTAGAGGACCTGCATTCCAATCCTCTCACCAGGGTGCTTGATTAACACCTAGACTGGGCTCCTCTCCAGGCTCCCAGCAGCAGCCTGGGAACCTGCATTTGAGCAGCTCCCCGCTGGTGCAGATGTGCACCCTGCCTGAGAACAGATGCTCCCAGGCTTGTCTGCTGCAGCACTGTCCCCTCGGGGAGTCTGCAGGGGCCGGGCTTGGGGACCACTGGGCAGGCCACGTGAGGAGAGCACACCGTCGCTACTGCCCAGGAAGAGGCGTGTGCGATGCTGCTCCTCATGGCTCTCTGTGGATCCGTGGGCAAAGCACCTAATGCCCCTTCATCTCAGGTCTTTGCCAAGCTACCCTGAACCCGGACTGATAAAATCCCAGGAAAAGATTCCTGAGATTAGCAGTGTCCAGTGTGGTAGCTACTACCACATACAGCTATTGAGTTAAATGGATGAAAACTGAGTGAGATGAACACTGAAGGCCATCGGTTGTACTAACACACTTCAGGTGCTCAGCAGCAGTGGGCTGATGTGTAAGCTTCATTTTGTTTTCATTCATTTAAATTCCGTTAGCCACGTGCAGCGATGCCAGCCCTGTTGGGCGGTTCCTGTGCCCACAGTGAGTCAGTCGAGGGCACCGTCCGAATGCGCCCTCGTCTCTCTGTTCTCACCCAGGCCCTGGCTTTCTGGTTAGTGATTGGGAACACTGGTTCGGGAGTTACAGGCCCTGAATTCAAATCAAATCTACTCTTCATCCGTTAGGAGTCGTGTGGCCTTCCACAGCTTCTTAAACCCTGAAAGACTCAGGCCCCTTGTGTGTGGAATGGATGACGGATACTTCCTGTGTAGGAATTCTGTGGTGGTTAAATGCTCAGTGTGCTTAGATCTGTACAGAGTCCTCTGGCACTCTCAGCCTTCCATGATGGGCACCTGCTACACTTCATCACTCCCTCTGCTCCTGCGTATGCTGCGCCACAGATCCGGCCGCTGACGCCTCCCTATGTCCACCAGCTTTGCAAGTTTAAAGATGCTCCTGAGGCTCCTCTTTCCCAACCCTCACAAGAAAAGGAGAAGCAGAGAATTACAGAAATCAGCTTTGTGCCGGGTGTGCTGGCGCAGGCCTGTGCTCCCAGGACTTCAGAGGCTGAGGCAGGAGAGGCATGGAGAATTCAGCCAGCCTGGGCTGCAGAGTGAGTTCAAGGCCAGCCCAGACTACAGAGCAAGACCCTGTCTCAAAACAACAATGAAAAAGAAGCTAGTTTTGTGCACTCATATTTCCATGGACCCTTCAGACCCCACAGTGTTAAAGAAAGACATCGGTCAGTTGTGTGTGTGTGTGTGTATGTGTGTGTGTGTGTGTGTGTGTGTTGCTGAGGATTGAACTCAGGGCCTTCACACTGAGCTACATCCCCAACTCTGTTTATTTATTTAGACAAGATCACACTGAGTTGCCCCGGCTGGTTTTAAACTTGGCATCCTCCTGCCTCAGCCTCCCAGAGTGCTGGGATCACAGGTGTGCGCTCCCACGCCTGGCACAGTTCCACTGCTCCTCACTGGAGCTGACCCTGAGTAGCCACCCATTCTCCCCTGATGCTGCGCACTGCTACCCAAGGATGCAGTGCTGACTAGACCAGGAAACTGGCCTTGCTGCTGGTCTTCACTGGTGGTTATGCATTTTGCTGGAAAAGTCAGCTCTCTTTCATGAAGGCGATGTTCTGAACGGTCTGTGTCTTTAGATCCTGGAGCCACAGTCCATGAGTAATCCTAATGTGTCACAGAAGGCTTAGTCAGAACACCCAGGCCCCTCCTCTACAGCGAGGCTTCAGGTTAATTGACTCTTCTGCTTCCATGGCCGTAGCGTGGGTTTCTGAGTGGGTCTGCAGTGTGTAACCTGGCAGGACGCACCATCTCCCGGTGGGCAGTGCTTTTCCCTGGTTCAGATCTGGAGGAGCAGAGAGCTCCCTGGGCTGCCTGCCTCGCATCGGGGCCTTGGCCTAGGGCTTGTCTGGACCGGGGGCTGCAGCCCCTGCCTGGGAACACACAGCTCACCCTCTACTGGCGCAGCGTTCCTGCAGACATGGCACCTGGGCTCTGTGCCACTCTTGGCCTGAGTGACCGCAGCCTGGCCAATGGTGATAACGGCAAGGCCAAGAGCAGCTCACGTGTGATGCTGATCCTGCTCTAGAAGTGGCCTGAGCACTGAGCCCTGACTCCTCCCGCTGCCTGGGAGGCCGACAGAGCCCTCGTTCACACTTCACAACCCAGACGAGTGTGGCACTGAGCGGCTGCCTCACTTGAACTCACCCAGGGGTGTTGTGGCTCCGTGCCTGGGCCCTGATGGCTCAGCGGCACAGGTATAAATGCTGGGAGCTGCTTGCCAGCGAGGATGATGATCCTGAGACTGGACAAGCTGATGCCTTCACAGGTAATCACTTTCAACCTTACCACCACTCTCTGTTGTGCCCACTTCACACATAAGTGCACTAGGGGCCATAGCAGTTGTATTTCAGTCACTTTCCCCTTGCTGGGACTCAATACCTGACACCCACAACTTAAAGGAGAGGTTTGATTTTGCTCATGGTTTCGGTGGTTCAGGTCATGGTTGACTGGCTGTAAGGTAGAAACCACATGTGGAAGGGCGTGGTGGAGGAAAGATGCGCGCATCACGGCAGCCAGGGACAGAGAGAGAAGAGGAGAGGCAAGAACACATCCTTCCGAGTAATGCCCCCCGATCTGCCCTTCTGGCCATGTGGCCCCTCGGAATATGAGACTTTGAGGGGAGAGTTTAGCTCTAAACCAGCAGATGGTTCGTTGCCTGTCAGGCTGACCCGACAGTGCCAGTGAGGCACGAGGGCACAGGTTGGAACAAACGCTGGGCCCGGAAGGCAGGGGCCGTGGTCTGAGATGCAGAACCCAGGTCGCCATGCTGATGGTGTCAGGCAGGGGTACCAGTAGGGGTGGAAGGTGGGTGACAGCTGCAGCTTGCAGGTCAAGGTGGGTTTCACCTGGGTCAGGTGCAGAGCAGAGTGGGGAAGGGCTTGGCGCCTCTGACAGCTGGGGCCCAGGCAGTGCGGGCATCACAGGGTGTGTGGGATCACAGAGCTGGGCTGTGCTTGAGGACCTCCATTCTGCAAGGCCAGTTGGACCAGCCAGAGTTGGGGTCCAGAGGAAGGGAGCCCCATGTGGACAGAGTGACCTCAGACAGCTGACCATATTGTAAATAGCATCTCACTGGGTGAAGAGCGCATTATTTGAAGCATGTGGTGGTCGATTCCTTAAATACGCAAATTTGGATTACACTGAAAGGGGGTGAGACCTGCCAAGACATTTGGTGGTTTTGGTGTCATCAATGAATACATCAGAAAAAATGGACAACAAAAAACTCCAGTCCTCTAATAGAAACTTTTCCAGCTCTAGAATCATTGTGAAAATCAAAAGACCAGGAGACCAAAGCTTCCTTTCTTAGGAATTTAAGTTTGGTTGGTTTGTTAATTGTTTAATCTAGAATAATTTTCACCAGCTCTCCTAAACTATCCGGGCTGATTTCTTGCTACATGGAGAAGTAGAGGACATTCTCAGAGCAGGGCTGGCAACACACACAGAGTGTTGCATCACCATGATGTGTGTGGTTGTGTGTGTGTCGTGTGTGTGTTGCCGGCCCTGTTTCACCAGGTGTTGTCACCTACAACCTACACACTCCAAATCAAAAGCAGACCATGACATGTTTCTGGGAATCTACTGTCACAAACCAGGCTCTGCAAACAGTGGGTCATCATTTAGGAGATCAAGTCTGTGTCTTCCACTGCAAGGTCACTAAGAAAAAGCCTAGTGCTTTCTTTGGTACAGAACCGTGTAACTGCTTAAAGACATCATGCCAAACTCCCATCCACTTAGCTAAAGCAGGCATATTTCCCCTTTCTTTCTGTTCCCGAAAATAGCTTTTCAGCTCTTCACTCCCAAGGCTTTAGTGTCCCGTCTGCAGACCATCCAGCCCCATCTCCTCATTTCTGGTCTTATTTTCCCCATGTGCAGAGAACACAGGCAGAAGCCTGGTCATTTTGCTTGTGGCCCAGGGGAACGGACTGTACTCTGCATTTCTCTGGCCCTTTCTTGAGGACAAATCTATGCCTCTCAGCAGGGCTAAGTCAGGATTCTGCTTCCTGGAGTCGGTTGTGCAGAGGCTGAAGCTGCCTCCCGAGGTCTGAGCGCCTGAGGACGCCTGGGGGATTTGCTCCTGGCGCAGCACTGTGCTTTAGGCAGAGCGTGCCTGGCTGTGATTCTGCACTGCCCAGCGGGGACCGGTCCTGCCTGGCCAGCTTCTTCCCTGGCAGGGGCACACGGCCCGTGGCTACCTCTCAGATCAGAGGTGCCTGTGTTTAAAGGCAGAGAAGTTGGTCAGATTTGACTTCTGTTTTCTCCCCGGGCGGGCACAGACTGAGCCCATTGCTGGAAGTGAGAGGAAGGAGGAGAACAGACCGGAGTAACTAGTTGTCCTTTCTGTTTCCTTCTTTCTGCTTGGAGACTGGGTCCTGGGTAACAAGTGACAGCGAATTCCCTATCCTGGCCGCGTCCTGTTCTCCGCATAGGCCCATGGGAGCACGGCGGTCTGCATCATGTTCTCCCTGGGTGTGGGTGCGTTGGCAAGGAGTGGTGAGTTTGCCACCCAGGGGACGTTTGGCGAGTCCAGGTCTACGTTTGGGCGCCACGGCTGTGGGTTCAGATTGGTCCTGGCTTGTAGTAGATGGAGTGGGGTGGCTACGTATTCTATAGTGAGACTATGGCAGCCCCTCCCCACCTGCCGAGGAGCCATCCGGCCCCCACGCCAGCATCCGAAGGCAGGCGGCTGGCCAAGCCACGGGGGTTCCACTGGAAACCCTCTGGCCCCACCTAAGTGAGTCTGGACTAAGCCGGAGAAGGGCGTGATGCCCAGTGAAGGGGCCTCCCCACTGGGCATCCGAGAGTCCCTTTTGCTTCTTGGTCTGAGCCCAGCCGTGGTGCACATCCCAGCTGAGGATTCTCGGGGTCAGAGTGACCGGGCTGAAATCCCACCACTCTGGCTGCAGTTCTCAAGCACGCTTTGCTCTCAGGGCCCAGCTTCTGCAGCAAGTGTACCATCTGCATGCTGGGGCTGCGAGGGGCAGGCGCTGATACCCAGCAGCACGGCCATGCCCAGGGACACCTGGCACGCTCCATGGCAGGTGGTGGGCACCCTCCTTCCCTGCCACACTGGAGTGCGGGCCTCCGCCTCCCTTCCTTTGTTCTGTCTCTGCCCGCTGCTCTCTTCCCGGGAGAAGGAAGTTGGGCGGAGCCCTGGAGCCTGTGGTGGAGAGCGAGAGCCTAAGGTGAGGCCTGGCCGGCTGGAGATGTCAGTGAGGAGCACGCTCACCCACCTCTGGAGCTTCTGTTGCCTGGGTTTTCGGCAGTGCTCACAGCCTGAAAGCCAAGGCCTTTCTCCCTGAATCTGATTTGCCACCAAGAGGCTACCAGAATCTTCGGTAGGCTGATGGAGCCGGCTTCCGGTAGCAAGGAGAGGGCTGCACTCAGCCCCACTGCCCCAGTATCAGTTAGCTTCCCAGAACATTCCCATTTGCCACAGCAAAGGAGTAAATTTGTTCTTTGAGTGCCAGAGAAGCGGCCCAGCCCTGGGCGTGGAGAAGGAAAACAATGGAAACTTTCCATTGAGATTCTTATCAGCCCCAGAAATGAGCCTACCAGGCTGAGCTCAGCCCTCTTGGAGGAGAGGGAGGGTTCCAGCCAGCCTAAGCGTCCTTCCCAACAGCTCCCCGCTCCAGCCCAGATCCCACCTGTCCTGAGGGACCAGACCTGTGGGTCCAGCCTTCCATCACCTGAGCATCACATTCTGGGCTGGGACTGCCCAGAGCGAAGATAGCATCCGCTGCCACTTGCTGTGTTCTAGGCGGTTGCAGTAGGAGCATTTGGGGCCAGGGGCGTTAGCCTGACATACCTTTCTTTACCTGGCGGTACTGGGTGCAGCATGTCAGGCCAGAGGCTGTTTGATTCCGCTGGCCTCTGAGCCCCAGGACTGCTAGAGAGAAGCATTTTACACCCCCTCAGTGGGTGCCTGGGGGCTGTCCCCACCCGATTGTCCTCCAGCAGCTGAGCTCAGTCCTTGGGGAGCATCCATTTGTAAATTTATTTGCTCCCCACCCAGCCCCTAATATTGTGTAGGTCACGTGCAGAAACTGCTTAGAGGCCGGTCCTCCCAAACAGCTTCCCCCAGAATCCTCTCTAAGTGCTCGGGGGTCCGGGTGCCACTTGAGGGAGCCACACTGCTCTGCCCACCCACCCACCCTGTTTTGTTTGTTTGCTTGTTTGTTTGGTACCAGGGATTGAACTTGGGTCCTTGCGCTTGCACAACAGGTGGCGAAACCACTGAGCTAAATCCCCGGCCCTACCCAGCCTGTTTTATGCTTTCTGTAGCAGAGCTTGATCCAAGATGTTTTTGGAAACAGAGTTATAGAGAAGAAATGGATATTTTTAAAATCTTGATTCTGAGTTGTTTTATATTCATTTATTCAACAAATATTTACTGAGTGCCTACCATGTGCCGGGCGCTCTGCTAGCTGCCGAGTGCACCGTGACGAATAAATCAGATGCAGCCCTGTGTGGGTCAGGCCCCAGCAAGAAGCAGATGGCAGCCTGAGGTAATTAAGGAAAGCCTAATGGAGGAAGGAGAGGGCACCAGGTAGCAGCCTGGCAGGAGGGGCCGGTGCTGTGCAAACTGCACCTCTCCAGCTTCTCTGCCTCCTCCCATCCGTCACACTCAGCGGAAGCCAGGGGGAGGAAGCAGCCATTGATACAGCTCTAGGGCAGAGCATGGCAGAGAGCAGGTGAGAGGCCGCAGGGGTTACAAACGCAGGGAAGAACAGACTGGTGAGTGCAAAGAAGGAAAGCAACATACAAGGACGGTCCAGGAAGCTCTCTGGATGACGTGTGAGCTAAGACCTGGGTCAGAAGGGCTTGGCCTAGTGAAGGAAGGGAGGGGAGGGGAAGGGGCGTGGCCTTGGGAATTACAGGTGCCAAGGCTCAGGCTTGGAGGCAAGAAAAACCTGCCTGGCTCCTGGGGCTTGGAGGAGGGCAGTGTCAGGACAGCACAGTGGTCAAAGGGAAGACAGCTGTCCTTGGAGTGGAGGAGCTCTCCCTGTTGGCTGCTAGCTGGATCTCAGCTTCTTGATGCCCCCTCTGAGAACACAGCCCTGCTCTCCCTTTTTAGTGAGGTGTCTTAAAGCAGAAAAAGTCCAGTGACTTGCCCAGCGGGCTGAGAAAGCAAACACGGGATGAAACAGAAGCAAGAGTCAGAAATGCCATGTGTACTGGGGCCTGGGGTGCAGAGAACTTGGCCTTTAAAATGCAGAGAAGCCTGATTTCTGCCCTGGCTAGACCCTGGGTTTACATTCATAGGTATTTGAATTTTACCTCAGGTATTCTAGCCTAACCAAGCCATTAATATATAAATGTAATTAAAGCAAAAGCTTTTCCATAAACAGTAAGCCTTGAAAACATGGCTAAACAAAAGTATGATCCCCAGATCCCTCATTTTCCTCTCTTCTTGCACAGATGACCCAGCATTGGCTATGGCCAACCAGCTCCTGGCCTTTGGATATATCTGTTGGTTCTTAAGAAGAAAGCACAGTTATTTTTCCTGTGAGGATGTTGCCATAGTTACAGAAAGCTTTCACCATTTTTCAAGAATCTGGATCTTTCTGCCTTTCTTCTAGATCCCTTCCGAAGGCTGAGGTCTAGGAGTTGGGCAGGGAGATTTTACATTTGGGGGAAGTCACCATGCATCGTTGCCATCTTCGGGTCTCATCGCCTGTGGTGACTGAGGCCAGGAGACCGACCCAGCGAGCTCCTAGTCTAAGGCAGATTCAGGACTGCTGGCCAAGCTTGGCCTCACACACTCCAGCCCAGCTCCGTTCTGCTTAAGGCGGAAACAGGAGCCAGTGTCTCGTGGGGATCCTACCCCAGCCTTGAAGTTTTAAGGTAAATGCTTAGCACTTGCTCAGAGTCAACATCTCACCAGGTCTCCTCCATCTCTTTTCTGAGACCCTTCAGTTGGGCACCCTGTGGAAAGATGTGAGGCAGACACTGAAACACTCAGGCCCTGGTTCTCAGCCGCGGCCACACACGAAACTCACCCAGGAAGTTTTTAAAACTCCCAGTGTATGGACCCTTCCCCCAGGCTTCCAGGGGACCTGGTCTGGCATCGGCCTGGAAGCAGAACCGTATTGGAGCCCCCGGCGCAGTGGTTTCACCAGGCGCTGGCCCTGGGAAGCACTGTATGGAGGAATCCACAGCTCATCAGGGGCCTGTGTTTCTAGCTTCTGGGATAATTTATGGGTGGCTCTGCGTCCATTGCCCCAGTTTGGTGTCCTTGCTCTCCTCCTCCCCTCTGAGTCAGCACCCACCATAAGAGCAGAGAGCTCATTCGTGAGCACACAGACGCTCTCTAGTGACATCCAGGTCCACCGCCCCAGACCCTCAGAGGATGTGGTCCCCCTGCCATGGGGGCCGGGTCTTGAGAGGTCCCGCTCTGCTCTGTTACCCCAGCTCTGGGTCCCTGGGCCACTTATCTAAACTCTCTGAGCCTGAATGTCCTTGTGTATAACAACTCTTTCCTTGGGCCCAGTGAGAAAACACTTACTACAATGCCTACATCACAGTCAGCACTCAAAGATGTTTGTTTTTGTCATCAGCAGAGCTAGGGGAGCACTCTCAGGACCCCCATAGTTTGATATTGTAACAGCTTAGGGCCTAAGTGGAGAAGTCAAGTGAATGACAGAGTGCAGCTGTGGTGGGTGTCCTCATTTTAGAGATACAGAAATGAAGGACCAGGCGTGAGCTCGTGGTCATGTAGCTGGAGTATGTGCACGGGAGTGGGTTCTCCTGTGGTGTATGGTCTGTGCTTTGAACTGCTGCCCCTTCAAAAGCTTTGAAGAAGGGAATGCGTGTGACATCAGCCCTTCATCTTGGCTGGTGAGAGAGGCTGACGCAAAGCTCAAGGCTTTCTCTCCCATCCAGGCTCTCTGGAGACATCCACGTGAGGTCAGCATGGGCCAGGCACCTTCCAGTGTCCTCTTGTACTTCTTTCACTGTCTGTTCCCAGCCTCCTGCTCTCTGGCCCCCAGGCTCCTTGCACAGCCAGAAGCTGCCATTGCTGGGGGAGGCACAGCTGTGGGGTCTCCTGTCTTCTTCCTCCTGCCTACCCTGTATTGCTGTAGGAAGAGTGGGGTCTTCTGCAGTCCTGCTTTCAGCAGCCACAGCTCCACCCAGTGCCTTTCAAGCCTTTCTTAAGATACTGAATAAACAAGGCCTGCCCTCTCTTTAACAAGCTGAACCCGAGATTCACACTGCCTCCCTCCAGCCCACCCAGTTCCTTCTTCTTCACACTCTGTCCAGAGCTGGTCCTCTGCCTCCCACACCCAGATCCGCTGTCATAGACGAGGCTAGCGCTGGAGCGCCTGTGAGTGGGACACTGCCGACCGCTGGCGTTTAATTATCTCCTTCATCCCTGTGATAATGCTGTGCAGGATAGGAATCGTGTCTCCAGTCCACAGATAGTGAAACCAGCCCCGGAGATGGGGGAGCATGGTCCAGATCACAGAGGGAAAGCCAAGCATCCTACCCGGGAGTTCTGTCATCTCAGCCCTGCAGTTAATGGGGTGACTTTACACACGCTGCCTCAAGGACCGGCATATGCCAGTGCTGGCAAGGTTGTTGGTTCACACCAGAGAGGTTGAGAAGCCACTGGCACCTAATGGGGCAAGGGAGGATGCTGCCAAATACCCTAAAATACGTGGCAAAGAATTACGCAGCCCCAAGTGTCAATAGAGCCAAGGTTGACAGTCCTGTCCCAGCCCTAAACTTCTGAGCTCCCCGGGAGGGGGGTATTATGAAAGTAATAGTTATTTTTTTCTTTTAAAACATAATTCAGTACTGGACTACTGAATGTGTTTTTGAAAGTGCCTGCCCCTCCCATCACTGCAGCCCTCTGATCGGGTCACTCTCTCCCTTGAGACTCCCAGCTTTGAACTTTGCTGTGGTCCAGCTGCCCTGGGTGTGGGCCAGGCAGGCACCCAGCTGGGTGCTGTGCCCTGGTGCTCTCTGAGAGGCCAGCCCTTCCTGCATCTGAGCGCTGTTTCTGTTCCCCGGCCACAGCTCCGCCACCAGCACCAGGGCCTCCTCCTGGGAAGGCTGGGGCCCCTTCCCTGGGAGCTGTGCAGAGGACTTTGTTTCATCATGTAAGGCGGGAGGGTCTCCTCTGGCTGCTTACCGCAGCAGTTCAGTTAACCCCCCCAGCCCCTCCCTTGGAGAGGGCTCCAGTTTTAATCGGGCTGCCATCCTCCTGAAGGGAACCCATGAAGTCATGACAGGCATCTGAGTCTGGCCACAGGGGCAAGGCAGGTGGAGAGTGGCAGTGGCAGCAACGTGGTGGGAATGGTGACCGGGGTATCGAGTCATTGCTGTGGCGGGGCAAGAGCAAGCCCTGGAGTGCTACGAATTACTCAGCCTTCTCCAGGGCTGGGATACAGGCAACTCCCGCCACCCACATCCTGGACAAGGAGAGGTGTAATGTAGCTCATGGTTTCAGAGGATTCAGTGCATGGTCAGCTGCCCAGAGGCAGGAGCATCCTGGAGGAAGGGCATGGCAGAGGATAGACGCTTAGGTCACGGTGCTCAGGAAGCAGAATGGGAACAGTGCCGGGAGGAAGGGACCAGATCCAAGCACAGATACTGAGGCTACAGCTCATGGCCCACTCAGACACACCCGGAAGTGGCCCCTACTGGCCCGGGGGGCTCCCAAGCCGGTCACGTTGATCCCTCAGTTTAACTGGCACGCAGTATGCTGTGCGTTGGCTCCTGTGTAAGCTCCGGTCCTGTTCCCTGAGTGCTGTCCCCTGCGAACTGCTCCTCTTGCCTCCCCTTGGTCTTTTCTTTTCTGTGGTGTGAGCACCGCCTGACACTGTGTATATTTGACTCGTTTTATTTACTGGTCCCTTCCCTGCTGGAATGTAAGTTCCTTGAAGGTAGGGACTGATTTCTGGCTTTGTGTTGCTGCTCAGCAGCAGAGCCTCCTGCCTGACATGTAGTAGGCATTTGGGGCACTGCTGAGACATAGTAGGCTTTTTAAGCCTGACATGAATTCCCAGAGTTTATGGACTATCTGTTGAGCCAATGAGCCTCCCTTTTACAGAGTGGGAAACAGAGCTCAGAGAGGTTAGGAAACCTGCCCAGGACCCCATGGCTGATGAGCGGCACCCCAGCTCCAGAGCTTCTGCAGCTGCCATGAGCTGCATCTGGGTGTCATTCGGTCAGTTCCAGTGACCTTGTGGCTCCTGCTCGAAGCCAGGTGCGCGCATGCAGCAGGTCCTCTCTGGGCTTGATACCTGGGTGGTGACAGGTGGTCTGAGATGCTCGGAAGATCTGAAACCCCTGCGTGGCTTCTCACGCCGCTCCGTGAGTCCAGATATTTCCAGGTGCAAAGCAGCCCTGAATAACTTAGCACTCACTGGGCTTCACAGTGTGCCAGAAATGATAGACCTGGAGCTGAACGTCCTTGCCCCAGCCTCGGTGTGAGCCACGCAGCAGCTTCTGTGCCTGTGGGGGAGGCCAGGGGCAGCCAAGCTGAGCCCGAATGAGCCTCCACTATCTCCGGGCACTTTTATTTCGTCTAATTACAAACAAAAATCATTTTTGCAACACTACAGAGATATATATTGTGTTTATTAGAATTGTCCCATGATTTTCCTCTCCTCACCGACTAGTCCCTGTGGGCATCCACTGACAATTCTATGACTGAAACCAAGAAAATGTTTTGCAATTTGCTTTTTTTACTTAACAGTATACCTTATTCATCTTTCTCTTTTCGTGCATATAGTTTTAAGTCATCTGAAGTTATTCATTGTCCCGTAAATCTTTTAAGCCATCCCCTATTGCTGGACATTTAAATTTCTTCCAAATTTTCAGTACCACAGTCTGCATTGTGGTGAATGCGGTTTTTACTAGTATTTGTGTGCTTGTTCCATTTTTTCCACAGCATGAACTCCTACATGGGATTGCTTGGATAGAGTGTGCAGATTATGAAGTTGCAGTTGATGCTACCAAACTGTCTCCCTAAAGCTTGTCCTAGTTGCACTTCCATCAGAACAGCAGGGGCTCTGAGCTGCAAACGGAGCGGGGCCCCACCTGCTCTAGTGTTTGGGATCTGCAGCGCTTACAGAGCAGAGAGCAGCTCAAAGGCGAGGCCGGTTGGAGCCAGGTCCAGGACCCTCTGTCCCTCCCTCCCCCCTCCCTGCCCCCCCAAGTCCCTAGCACCCTGTTGGGTCTCTTGTGTGCCACCCCTCTGAATGGTTTCCAGGGGCTGCGTGGCTGGCTGCCCAGGCTGAGAACAACCCTGTATATTCTGCCTGTCTTGGGCCGGCACCAGAAGGGACCACGTTTAGTGAGAAGCCCTGGGGAACTAGGCCATCGGTCTCGCTGGCCGAGCTCTGACAGGAGCAGTAACACAAACCATCCTGGAAATCCTGTGTCTGGTGGGTGGCAGAAGCCTCACACCTCACTTGGTGCCGGCGAGGCAGAGTGACATAGCACGGCTTTCAGACTGAATCCAAGGTCTCCCTCAGTGAGGTCCTGGTCATTGACTCATGTCGTCTGACATCTAGCACGTGGGACTTTTAAAGGCATCAAAGTCTGTTGAAGAACTTGCAGAAATGCAGATTCTTGAACCACTGGCCTAGAAGTCCCCCGTCAGAGCTCTGGGACGGGGCTCAGGAGCCTGCCTGCAAATGGACCCCTGGGGACTTGGAACCTCAAGGTGAGCTGGCCACCAGGTTAGGCAGTTCTGCCGGCCAGGCGCAGGCTAGCAGGCACCACTGCCATGAGACACCTGACAAGAGGTTTAGACTAATAAAAGAGGATGAGGCAGATAAATCTTGTGTTTGGGTTTAGCTTTTTTTTCATCACTGGGGATTGACTCCAAGGCCTTCACACCAAGCTACATCCCCAGCCTTTTAATTTTCTGTGAGACAGGATCCCACTAGGTTGCCCAGGCTGGACTTGAACTTGCATTTGTCCCGCCTCAGCCTCCCAGAGCGTTCTGATGACAGATACATGCCACCATGCCAGCTTCTTTTTCTTTCTTGGTCAAAAAGCAGCTCCGCCACGTGCTTCCTGACTGTCCAGGAATCTCCTCCCTGTTTGTAGTTTGCTCCCTCTGGGACTTCCCCCGATAACTCTCCCATCCCTCCCTTGGCCTGCTGGTCAGAACAGCCCCTGCTGCCGCTGCCTCGGGGGTGCCACGCCCCGCAGACACCTCGGCAGTGGTCCCCTTGAGCTCGTGGCCTCCTCACAGAATGGACACTCGGGCTCTCAGCTGAAGCGTTGCCAGCAAAGGCTGAGAAGAGGAAGCCAGGCTTGGAGGGGCAGATGGGCCTGGCTCTCGTCGGTGTTCTGCAGCCCAGGACCTGCTTCCCACGCCAGGCCCTTCCCACTCCACGAGTGACTGCAGTGCGTAGTAAACAGCAGCACGTGGGGTTTGATAGATGTAAGTCAAAGACTGGACTAAGGGGAAAGGAGCGGCCTCCAGCCAGGTGGGACCAGAGAGGCCCTAGTGGCTACACAGTTTGAAGGGGAGCAGAAAACAGGAACCAAGAACTGTTTTAAGACAATATTTTAAGGATCAAAATTCATACAAATATTCTTGATTAACAAAATAACAGTGCATAAATAAGGATAAGACCCCTCATATGTTAGCCTTAGGCTCCTAGCACGTGTCTTTAGAGTTTGGGTAGGAGCAGCATCCTGTTTTCAAACTACAGGTGCACTTTCTGTCTTTTTTGTGAGAATTCATGTTCCACTGAAGCCAAATTTTGAGAGGTCCTGTAGAAATTCCCCAGCTTACTTGCTCACACAATGCTCTTTAGCATAGTCTGAGAGGATTTCTTGGAGAGCCTTTGGTGGCTCACAGAGCACGTCATCAGCATAGAGGTTTGCTGGGGGGAGGAGGACAATTGAGGGCCCTGGAGGACCCCCAGGGACACAGCTCCCACGAGGGAGCAGCTGCCGGTGCATCTGGGAGAAGTGAGCCCAGCCAGCTCGGTGGCCTCAGGAAGCCGGCCGAAGGCCACAGGCTGACCACAGCAGGAGCTGGAGACTCAGCAGGACAAGAAGCCTCTGTGGCCCGGGGGACCCCTTTGGGCGATCTGAGGACCCATCCTGGCCTGGCGAGTCTCTTGGCAGAGGTGGCGCGCTGGCTGGTGGCAGCATCACTTCTGTTGATGAGAAAGGAAACAGGATAATGGGGGGCTGTGCCTTCTGTCCTGATTTTGGAGGCTCCCTGGCTGGAAGCCTGGCGGTGCTACCTGCTCAGAGACAGCCTGCTGGGTAGGCTTTATGAAATGCACCTTCCTGGATGTATCAGAAGAAACAAGAGGTTCCAGGGGTTCCTCCAAATGTGTGAGATAAAGGAAAGTCCCCAAATGCTTGCAGTACCAAAGGTAGAATACAGAACAGCTACATCAGCATCTTCCAGGAGTTTGTTAGAAATTTGGACTCTTGGGCACACCGTAGGCTTAGTGGACCCATGTCTTGGTTTTAAGAGATCCCTGGGTGATTTGCATATCTGCCAAAGTCCGAAAATAGGCTGCTTTGGAAAGTCCAGAGACCTAGTCCTCTCTGTGCATGTGTCGCTGATTCCCCCTTACCCATTACCTTGGCAAGGTGCTCCTCTCTTCTCTTCTATTCTCGGGTGCTCCTCCATCAGACAAAGGGCTCACTGCTGCCCTCTCCAGATCACAACATATTTTGGGCTCTATCCAGGGCTCTGTAAATGCAAATGAGTACTATATAAGCGGTAAGACTCTGGGTAGCACAATCTCTTTGTATCCTACCTTCAAAAGGAAAAGAAGAGGAAATTTAATCCTTCCAACCAAACAAAGCTTAGCATGTCAGGTACCAGTCTGAGCCATGTGACAGGGAGAGGCTGTCCAGGAAGTGTTGGGGTGGGGTGGGGTGGTGAGTGCCCTGTTTTCCTTTTCAACTGTCAGGAGTACCTTCGCACCTCTCTTGGCAGCAGTCTGCAATAAGCGTAGGACACACGTGTGGCACCCAGAAGGATGCGTGTCGTGTGCTGCAGCCCGGTGAACTCCTGCTCTCAGGCACCTGGCCTTTCCTGTTGTCCCCTCCTGCGGTGTCCCCTCCATTGGGGGCATTTCTCTGCCTGTGAGGTGCTCCCCCAGGGCCCTGGTCACAGCAGCACCCACAGTGCCTGCAGTAACCAGGCCTCATCAACAGTGCAAAGGCTCAAAGTGGGTCTCTGGGCCCGGCTCCCCACTGCCCACTGCCTGCAGCCGCTGGTTCTGTCCCTGATGGCGGGTCACTGTGCAGAGCCCCGGGCCACTTGCTTGTTGCCTTGCTCGACGGACTCTGGGAAGCAGTGCGGCTCAGTGTAAGCCCCGAGTGGACTGTCAGACAGCCTTTGGCTGGTTTAATTTTTTTGTGCATCCTTCCCATTAGCAATAGGCTTTGTGGCCACACAACCAGAATCCCCTGAGGAGCTGAGTATCCTATTGAAAATTGACTCCGCATATTTCCACGAGATAGACGCCCCTGCCCCGTTCCCACTCATGGCCACAAGCCTGTCTGCAGTGGGGTGAATGGCTTACGGGGAGTTAAAGGCAGGGGGAGTCACGGACAGAGGGAGCAGTCCAGCCCAAGTTTTGACCAGGCTTGTCCCGGTGAGTGTGCTCATGCGGGTGGGAAGTGGCTGCAGGGCCCAGAGACTGGCCCCTCTCCAGCAGGGCCTTCAAGGCGAGTCCCTGGAGTGAGCGCCCCTGACAAGGTCACCGGGCCCCTCTCCGGCAGGGAGCAGGGCAGCGGCGGTTGTGAAGATGCCACTTGGGCGGTCTGGTCTCCCAGAGTGCTGAGGAGGCGGGGCTGCAGTCAGCCCCGCCCCCAGCCCACTGCTCCCTAGATGGCAGATGGGAGAGACACAGGCTAGGTCTGCCGGTCCTGGGAATAAGGAAGAGAGATCCATCACGGGCTGACTTCTAAGGCCTGACGTGGCCCAAGAGTGGGACAGTGGAGGCCTCAAGCCAGGGAGCTCCTGAACCCCTGGGGTAGCTGCTCAGCAGCGTCAGGGGCAGGTTTGCAGCAGGCTCAGCATGGCTGTCCTGGCAAGGCCTGAGCAGAGGTTCAGTTCAGGATGGTGTTGCCCCCGGGACATCTGACAGTGTCTGGAGACATTGGGCTGTCACCGCAGAGGGAGGAGCCCTAGCATTTGGTCAGTAGAGGCCAGGAATGCCCAGGACTGCTCCAGGACAAAGAAGTTGCTGGCCCACACTGCTAGTAGAATGGAAGTCGAGAGAGCTGAATCAGAATCTCTTAGGGAATTAGAGTCTGATTTCTGGGGTTGAGACACCTTGAGTGCCAAAGACCTTTGTCCCTGAGTGGTGGTTGCTGGCTCTCCTGGGCACGGGAACTGGGGGAGCCGCTGCAGGGTCGGAGTCCGCACATCTGTTACCCCTGGTGGCGCAGGTCCAGCCCCAGACCCTGTGCTGTCACTGGCCGCCTGCCCCATGTGAGGGGCCAGGAGCCTCGTGATTCTCCTTCCTTCCCCACCCCAGCCTCCCTGTCGGTCTCCGGTCAACCCATTCCATGCCTGTCACCAGGAAACATGGCGCTGTTTAAACTCTGCCGCCTGATGGCAGTCTCTCAGCTGGAGCCAGTGTGAGATCAAGGGTGTTGCTGAAGTCAATTGACTTAGGTGGAAAAAGGATCCCAAAGGACACGATCAAAACAGCCCCTGTGCCGCACACGCACACGCACATGCACGCTTCAGACACTGTACCTCTAAATGGCTATGTAGAGCCACGACACCGTGGCTGCCCTGGCTTGGTGCAGTGAGCAAAGCCCAAGGGCTAGAAAGTAAATATTTAGGCTTTTCAGTCCCGAGACCTAACTCTGGGAAGCAGTCATGGATAACACGTAGGTGAGAGGTGTGATTGTGCTCCAGATACCTTCACTCACAAAACCGGTAGCGGCGGGAGTGACTCTCAGGCAGGAGTTTCCAAATCTCTCTTCTAAACAATTCGAGTTTCTTCACGTCCCCGCCTTGGAGAAGGGACAGGAAAGCCTTCCTGGACGGGAGGGCAAGGGGGCAGACCCTGTGTCTCCTACTGCACATAAATATGAAGGCAGAGGCCTGTTTTAAGAGCCAGAAGCCTGGCTCTCTGTCTTCGCAGACCGTGTTTTTCAAGGAGTGGGGCCAGACGGGATCATAAATAGGGAACAGAGTGCCTTCCCCACAGTGCAGCCTTCTGCCTCTGCTGAGAACGGGCGGGGCACTGCCGAGGTCGCCTTCCTTGCCCATCAGCCCCGGAACATTCTGTGAAAGCCACTGTTTTTCCTGGCCATTGCCTGTTTCTGTGAGATTCTGTGAGCGCCCCCATTTGTGTAGGGAGACGCTGCTCAGACGGAAATGCTGGTGTTACTGAAGATGCTCCAGCTGGACCATTGCATTGACAGCTGGAGCCCGAGAACAGCAGGCTGCACCTCTGGAGTGAGGCCTGTGGGCTGAGGGACCTTCCCGGGGCAGCCAGCCTTGCCGCCCTGGGACCAGGATAAATCACGGCTGTTAGCCCCATCCAGCACCTCCCACAGAGCCTGCATTCTCTGACAGGAACAGCACCCTGCCTGTCACTGAAGCAGAGTCCACTGGAGAGGAAGCTGGCTGGCACCTCCGTCTCCTCCTCCAGTGCTGGGCCCCTATCTTGCCTGCTTTAAATGTGGAGTCTGACTTGGCTGCAGCCAGAGCGCTCCGGAAAATGTGGTTTACAGCTCCACCTCCCTACCCCACGCGTGCTTGTGCACCAGAGCACACACGTCCCCACCCACGACACAGCCAGGCTGCAGAGAGAGGAAGCTGCATGGTAGGAGAGCCGAGGGGCACTTAGGGCCCCTGGAGGGGCTGTGTTGATGTGCACTGCTCTGTCTTCACAGACCGGTGAAATAGAGCTGAGCTCCGCCAGTGCAGGGAGGAACCCCACAGCCACCTTTGAGGGACAAATTTACACCGGGCTCACGTCCAAGTGAACACCAGTGTGTGCCAAGCACTGTGTGGGTCGTTTCTCAGTCCACAGTCAAGCTCTCAAACAGCATTTGTTTGCCTTAAACCTGGCTGGCTGTCAGACCCCTGGGACATGCGGTCTTCCCCTGGGGACTTTCAGGCCTTAGTCCTTCTTCCTGCAGGTTGCATACCAGATTCTGGGATGGGGTAGCACATTCCCACCCTCTTTGGTTCAGCCGAGAAGACAGATGAACAAATATCATAGATTTACTGTCATGACGACTCTTGGCAGCCCCGTAATGTTTGTCACTTAACCATACTATAGCTAGCACTCCGATACTGTTATTGTGCCTGTCTGCCGATGCACCTTAAGAGGTTTAAAAACTGCCCAGGTCACCGAGCCAGGAGGCGGCTGTGCATTTCTGTGCAGCGGCAGTGAGTGAGGAAGCGTTTCTGGAGGTGGAATGTGAACCAAGCCCACAGTTTGCTCTCCAGAGCTGTGACTCATCAGGTGAAGACCATTTTGCAGTTTAGAGAGCTATGTGTGCCCCACAGCACCTTCCACCCTAACAGTGTAGGAGCCCAGGTCGTGGGCACCCAGTGACCTACCGGGGACAGTGAGGGGCCGTGCAGCCGTGGCATTTTGTGGCCAGTGTTTGGAATTCTGCCTGTCTGAATTACAGCCGTGACTCACTCCAGGTCAAGGGATGGTGGCCTTCTCCAAGCTGTGGGCAGCATGGGGTTCATCTGCCTTTATCCTACAATCACGTACTGTGCACCAACAGCACTCTGGGTGCTGCCAGTTCTGTGGGAGTGCAGAGAACACAGGACAAGATCCCTTCACACACACACACGCACACACATTCATTCAGCTGCAAACTTAGGCACAAACTTAAGCAAATAGGTCAGGGTGGGCAGCTTAAGAGAAAGTCAAGTCCAAGAGAGGGTGGCTGGTCAGGGGACAGATAGCTTTGCTACTTTGGAAAGGATGGCCAGGGCAGGCGGCACTGGGATGGTGGCCTCTCTACGCAGTGCAGACGGGAGGGCATCCAAGGGAGGGGAATCAGCTGTAAGTGTGTTGGAGAGGGAGCAGGGCTGTCACCGCGGCCATGCAGGGCAGGAGAGGGGCAGCAGTAGCTGATGGTGGTGATGATGGAGAGCAAAAGGGGGGAGTCAGGTCCCCTAATTGATCACGAAGATGCTGGGTTTTGCCAATGATGAAACTGACCACAGAACCACCCTTTTTTGAGACAAGAACACACTTTCTGCTCATCTCTGGGCAGCCTTTCTTTCATGTCCCCCCATGCAAGAAGACTCTAGAGGGAAATGGGAGTTCAGGAATCAGAAGAGACATTCCTGCTCTCCCATGCATGCTTCCCCAGGAGACTGGCTTCCCGTGGGCACAACCGAGAGCAGACCTGGGCTCACTCGAGCACCACTCTGGCACCTCGCTTCTCGAGGGGGTGCGCAGGGCATCCTGAGGGTGTCCTACACCTCGGCGGGCAGAAGCACATCCAGCAAAGTAAAAGCCACGCTTCTTCATACATGCCTCCACACGGACACGGGAACTTGTGCACATGGAGGATGTTCCTGGGAGCATTTCCAGTCAGGGCTCGTAAAATACGGGGTTCAGTGAGCAGCGTGTTTGGAAATGGGTAGTATTTGCCAGGCAGTGGAAGCTGACCCTGATCCCACCCAAGAGCTTGACTGAAAGCCTGCGAGGGCCGTGGTTCTCACCTAGACAGCTTGGTTCCAGGGTTCCTTCCCTTCCTTGCTAGAGTTCACTGTTCAGACTCCTCATCCACATCTTCGCGTTCTCCTCTCCCTCCGCCTCCAACTGGGGAGGCTCTGGGTGCGAAATCAGCCTTTATGATGTGTGTGTCACAGATAAACAGCAGGGAAAGCAGAAGCGGGAGGACCAGGCACCGCTTGCTCTGACAATTATCCCAGTAATTAAATGATTTTTTAAAATTACCTTCTAGTACAGGATTTGGCAGAATACAGTTGGCCGTCTGTACAGGTTCCACCTCTGCAGATTCCACCAGCCCAGGACTGAAAATGTCGTTAGGCCTGTGGTGGTTGCATCTGCACGAAACACGCACAGCCTTTTTTCTTGTCATGATTCCCTGCACAGTAGTGTGACAGCTACTGTGTCCCATTTACATCCTATTAGGTATCATAAGTAATCTCACGATGATTTAAGGCACAGGAGAAGTTGCATGTGGCTGTGTGGAAATAAGATGTCCTTTCTGAGCACCTGGAGATTTGGGTTTCTAAGGAGTCTTGGCACCTGTCCCCGTGGGTAACTAGTTTCCCTGAAGGCAAAATCAGTGTTAACATTTGACTTTCACTGATACTGCTTCATTTTTATACTTTTTATTGAGATGTAACTTACATGAAGGGAAGCAAACAAGTATTAAAACGACACCTCTGAGTCTCCCCATCTGTCCTTTTGTAATCTCCATCCAGTTCTAGCCACAGAAGCATTCCAGGGTCCTGCAAACTCCTCTTGAGACTGTACCCTGACTTCGGTCACCATCCGCAGCTTTAGCTTGTTCTCAGATGTCACATAAGTGGAAGCACACCACACATGTTCTTCAAGAGTCCCTCTCTATTTTCTGTGAGACTCACCCACGTTGGGAAGACGTAATTATTCATTCATTACCCATTATTGTGGAGTGTCCCATCATATTCAGGGTTTCTTGTCTCTGGCACTGTCTGCATGTCAGCTGGATAATTCCTAGGGGTGGCGTTCTGTGTACTGCTGCCTCTGCCCACAGGACTGGCCACACCTTCCCAGTCAGAACATCCAAAAATGTCTCCAGATATTTCCACATTTTATCCAGGATTGAAAGCCATCATGCTATATGAAAATGCTCCAATTTGTTAAGCAATCACTTTAAAATAGTTAAACATTGCAAAAGTAGAGCAAACACCACTTCTTTTCCTAGGTGTACCTGTTGCTAACATTCCGCTCCCCTGATCTTTTGCCTTCACATGCACCAGGCACACACACACACTGCACTTCTGAACCACTGGAGAGCAAGTCACGCCCATCTTGGCCATTTATTACTATAACTTTCTGTGCATAATTCCCACGCATAAGGGTCTTCTCCACCATCATCACAATTACTCACTGACCACAGGAAATCTGGTTTACTTCTCTCTTTTGCCCATGTTCCATTTGTTTTTTTAACTGACCAGAAATTTCCTTAAGCACTTGTTTTTCCTGCAGAGCAAGTTCCAGTTCAGGGTTAGGTAGAATAGAGTTTGCCGTGTTCCTGGGGCCCGTGTTGGCTTTCTGATTCTGCAGCAAAGCACCCTACACAGCCAGACGGTAAGGGGAGAGGTCTGTTTCGGAGGAGTCAGTCCCTGGTCCTGTGACCTCATTGCCTTCGAGGCCGTGTGAGGGAGAACATGTGGCAGAGTGTGCAGTGGGGCAGACTCTCCTCGTGGGGCCTGGGGGGCAGAAGAGAGGGGAAGTGGAGGGCCGGGATCCTGATATACCTTCCAGGGGGCCCTGCCCCATGACCTCCCTCCACCTCGTAAAGTTTCTACCACTTCCCAGAAGCGGGGACAAAGTCTTTAACACAGGGGCTCTGGAGGACATTTAAGAGCAGCTTTCAGTCAAGAACAGTGATGGCAAACCTTTTAGAGCTTGCAGTGATAACAAACAGCCCGCTGTGGCATGCATGCCGTAGGTTCATCAGCACTGGTCTAGAACATTCCCTCGGCCTGTTTTGTACAGTTTATGATACTGAGTTTTTGTTTCGTTTTGATTTTTTAAACCAAGGAACATAGTCCTCTTCTTCCTCCCCCTCCTCCTCCTCTTCATACAGCGTCCCTCCTTTTAGGGTTGGTCTCCTTCATTTCTGAACACACTGCAGTGTGCATTCTTGACTGGAATATGAGATAATGTGTTCTTGGGACGTCCCACTTGGAGGCCAAAATGTCTAGTTGAATCTCCTCAGGAAAAGCTTTGATTTCAAGAAAAGGTGTGGTCTGATTTTGCTATCACAGTCACTACTTTTTCCTTTATAATATGAGTAATATGTGAGGAAACATTTTAAGACCATGCCTCCTCATTCGTTTTTACCCCTAAGTTTAGTACACTTTTTGGCCCTTGCAGGCTATTGTACACAAGTCTTCTCTTTCCCCCATTACTGATGTACCAGTGCATTTACCTGTTATCAGTTTGGAATCAAGAATTCCCATTTGTTTCGATAGTTTGTAAATATTTGCTGTACGTAAATATTTTACTGCTCAAAGTGTTCAGATCTGGCCACCAAGAACCCCTTCCAAGTAGGCCCTCTGTTCTTTCCTGATCATATTTTTAAATATTTCCTTACTCTTGGTCATTACAAGATGCTACAGGTTCATCTTTCACTTTCCTTTCCTCTAGCCTAAAATCTATTTCCCAAGAAGCCCAGGTTCCTTATAATAAATGATAGCAGAAAATCCCACAGTTTGCTGTTCTGTTAATCAGCATTTGAGTTGTTCCCAGTTCCAGCGTGTTGTAAGAGAAGAGAGCTGCTCTGCACATCCCTAAACCTATTGGGGACCCGTATACTGACTCCTGTCCGCATATAACCAAGAGGAGCCATGAAAGACCCAGACCTCCATTCTGGGCTGTATACTAAAGGAATGCCGGCATAGCCCATAAAGAATGGACAGGATATTCAGAGTGGCTTTATTCGCAATCCACACATGCACAAATGCTGTCCACTTGGCTTCAATAGATACAGCCAAGTGGTTTGCTGGAGGTTGGTCCGGTGGCGGGAGTGGCCTGGCGGGAGGCAAGAACAACCCGTGGCAGGGATGACCATGAGCTGCTGCCTTCCAGCTGGCTTGCCGTCAGTGTCCAGAAACGGCAAAAGCACTGATCCTTTCGGTGGGGAGGTGATGCGTACGCACGCACCACGCTCACGCACACGCACACTCACGCGCGCCGCCGCGCGTCGTCGGCACTGACTGGCCCTCTGCTCTCTCCCCAGGTTTCTCCGCGGAAGGCGGGGCCAAGCGCCAGGAGCACCTGTCGCGGTTTTCCATGCCGGACCTCAGCAAAGACTCGGGAATGAACGTGTCCGAGAAGCTGAGCACCCTGGGTACCCTCAACTCGTCCGTGCAGTTCCGGAGCGCCGAGTCGGTGCGCAGCCTGCTGTCGGCGCAGCAGTACCAGGAGGCAGACGGCGGCCTCCGCCAGCTCGGCGCCCCCGCGGGGTACCGGGACCTGCAGGCCCGCGGGCGCAGGCACCAGAGCTTCGACTTCGACGCGGGGCTGGCGGGCGGCCCGCTGCCCGGCCCCGAGGCGGCGCGGCTGCAGCCCCTGAGCGAGCGCACGCGGCGCCGGGCCTCCCCGCGCGACCCCGAGGCGCGCCGCCCGCGCACGCACGCGCATGCGCACCGCCCCCGCCGCTCGCGCCGCTCGCGCTCAGACAACGCGCTGCACCTGGCCGGCGAGCGCGAGGCACTGTCCCGCCTGAAGGGGCGGCCGGGCCTGCGCGCCCGCGAGGACTGCGAGCCGTTCGCGCGCCAGCGCAGCTTCCAGGGCAGCCCGGGCCCGGGCGGCCGCCGGGACCTGTGCGGCCAGTGCCCCCGGACCGTGTCGGACCTGGCGCTGCAGAACGCCGTCGGGGAGCGCTGGGCGCCCTGCTTCGCCGAGTACGACTGGTGCTCCACCTGCTCGTCCTCCTCCGAGTCCGACAACGAGGGCTTCTTCCTCGGCGAGCCCATTCCGCAGCCGGCGCGCCTGCGCTACGTCACCAGCGACGAGCTGCTGCACAAGTACGGCTCCTACGGGGTCCCCAAGGCCTCCACCTTGGGGGGCCGGGGGCAGCTGCACGGCAGGAAAAGACAGAAGAGCAAAAACTGCATCATTTCCTAGGGCGTGGGCCGGGGGCCGAGTGCCGCTTCGGGCGCGCTGTCCACCTGCACGTCCCCAGGAAACAGTAGACGACGCCGGGTCGGCCACCGCCTGCCCTGCGTCCTGGCTCAACCGTTCCCGCTCGCTTGTTTCCCGGTTCTCTTACTTTTAGGACCATTTTTCCAGTAAGTCATTTTGTTTATTAGCCAGGATCTGAGACTAAGTTATTACTTGTCCATTGTAAATGCGATGTAAATGAGAGTTCTGAGAAAATATTTTTGTATTTTGTAATATCAAAGGAATTTCTATCTCGCAGCGGGGACTTGCATGCACATCCAGCATTGTCTTTGAGTGATATCCGAAGGTGGCCCAGGGCCACCTTTTTTTTACTAGACAAATTTGTTACATGTCAGTGAGACTTTTTTCGAAGGAGTATATTCAGTTTGGCTTTTTGTGGCTGAAAAAAGTTCATTCTTCCCAAAGCATTTGATGCTCTCTTCCATCCTAGGGCGCTATCCTTAAGCCCCGTCCCACCCCAATAGAATTTATTCTCTACAAAGTGATAGTAACTTTTTAAATTGCAGATGTAACTTTCGTTGACGGCCGATGCCAGCCGGGTCAGTAAAGTCCAGGGGGAAACGCCGTCCCTGCCCGGAGCGTGAAGTTGCTTAATGTCGATCTATTCCGTGGGGAAACTAAGTGCCCGTGCGTGGTGCTGTTGCGTGCTGTCCGCATGACGTTGTTCTGATGTTGTTTTCTGGTGCCCATGTTTCCTGGATTGTATTACCTGCTTTCTTTTTTCCAAGGCAGACGGAGCTGCTGCCTGACAACCGGTTGTCCTCAGAGCAATGAATTTGAGCGTTTGGAACTGGGGCCGACGGGTCCTGGGGGCTCGGGGGGCGGGGGTGTTGCCTGCAGGCTTGGAGAGGAACGGGCGATCTGAACGCAGACAGCAGAAGGGTCCCAGGATGGGAGTCAGGAAGCAGACGTTCCGGACAGGAAGGAGAGGGGAGGCCACAGCTGCCTTGAGTAGCCCCGGCCTGATAGTCGGTTTAACAAGCTCAGTGACCGGAACGCGGGGTCACCCAGGAAGGTGGGGCTGCTGAGATTTCAGGGGAAGGACTCGGAAAAACAGACTTTGTTGAAAGAGATTTCATTCTGAACTTTGAACTTGGTCAGAAAGAGAACGGGCTCAAATGTGAGGGCTTAAAGAAGACATTGAACGGTTGTGCTGTTTATAGTAAAATAAAACTTCCTGCCTGGCTTCAGCTAAAGATGAAGCACCTGCTCTTTGTCCATTCTCCTCCTCCCCTCAGTGGACTGTAGCAGCTGAAATACCCCATTCGAGGACCCCTTAGTGAGCTGCTCTGTCCACATAGTCCACGGTGCGTGTCGGCGGCCATCCGCCCTGGTGAGGTGGGCGTGGCCCCTTCCCAGTGTAGTAGTTGACATTTTCTAATATTTTTATGGAGGGAATGTGAAAAGTGGCTCTTCAGATGCCATCCCAGATGGGTCTGGGGAAAGGAAAGTTGTAAAGAACATGGTATGGAACTCCATTCAGGATGTATTAAAATAATTTGCTTTTCAGGTATTAATATGACATTTGTCATTGTCACTGATTTTTTAAAAAAGCAATGCAAATGTTGGTTGTGACTGTTTTCCGCATGCTATCTTCATATCTAAATGCTTCACTAATTATTCAAGCCTCTGGAGAATTAACTTTAATACGTTTGTATAGTAGGTTTGTAAACTGCTCGGCAAGTTGATTAAGAAATTATGTACAACACCATGCTACTAAAGTGTCAGGTTTCTGGTGGGAACTGGGGGAGTCCAATTTGAAGTTTTGAGCTCCTTTATTGATTGAAATAAAAAGGCATTGTTGGAAAAAGAAAACAGAGAGGAAGGGTGGATCCCTTAACTTAGCAAAGGGTTGGAAATGTTTATCCTGTGTGGCTCCAAATCCAGTGAAAGAAATTCTCGCATTTAAAGTAGTAGCTCTTAAATTTCCGAGTAAGCCTTCCAGCATCATCAGCAGAAAGAGGTGGCCTAGACCTGACCGACCTTCCCCACAGGGACCTAGTGCCTGGGGTCACTGCAGGCCCAGCCATCCAGAGAGCTCCCAGGGACTTCCCACCAGCGCAGGACAGGCAGTGAGATCCCGGCCGCAGCTTGCACTGCCCTGGCAAGATGACCTCCGTCTGTCTTGCCTGCACTGCAGGTTTCTTCCCTCACCCAGATGCAGCCAGGTGCCTTACAGAGGGTCACTGCAAGAAGGCCAGTTCCTCAGAGTGGGGCTCCCAGTGAGCGGCCCGAGAGGGTGTCCTGTACAGGGCGTCACCTTGCTGTCCGTGGTGACACACCTGCCACCGTAGGTCACATCCCAGAAACTCCGTGCACTCTTTGCCAAGGCAGGAACTTGAGGCTCTCGCCTGATTCCTCCTCATAACCTTAGCTGTTGCTGGTCAAGTGGCTTCTCCGAGTGGGCCTCCACTCCCCTGCTCAAGATCATCGGCTCATCCTCCTCTTCTTTGCCTGGTTTTCAGAAGAGTGATCTTTTCCCATTTTCCTCTCCTCTGGTGTCCTGGCCGGTTTCCTTTCCACCTCCCCCACGATTGCACGTGTCTTTGGTCAGACCTGCATCTTCAGAGTTCTGTCCACTTCTTACTGCTGCTGGATTCAGTGGCCACAGAACTGGCTCCTTTCTGGGCCCAGGAAGCATCTGCCACCGAGTGTCCCGTGTGGGCCTGCGAGGCCTGCCGCCCTGGGAACTAGCTCTGAGCAGGGCAGGGAAGCCCTTGCTTCTGACCTTTAGTTCTGGGGTCTCTGCTGGGGTGGGGGTGGCGGTGACTGAGGTGAGGGAAATCAGACCGTGTGGCCAGCTTTTGCACATGTCCGATGGAGAGCTCCTGGGGCTGGACTTGTGGCACCTTCTGTCCACACTCACCTTTTCTTCTGTAGTCCTTCCTTTCTCTTTCCAACCAGGTGAGTGAACAGCAGTTTTGTTTTTCTAATGTGAGACGTGGGGGCAGCACCTCCTCACCTCTGTGCCGTAATAAGGTGGTGATTTCTTCTCTAGAAGGAGTTTTTGCTGCTTGGGTTCTGCTAGCCATTGCTGCATCTGGGCAGGGCCGGCAACAGCTCCTGCTCTGCCACCCTGCTGCCTGAGCAGGTGTGAGGGAGGCATTGCTGTGGACCTCCCATGAAAAGGTGGGCACAGGAGTCTCCGGCCACTCCAGCCAGGCAGGACCAGTTGATTAGAACTGATCTTACTCGTCTGATAACGATTCTTATTTATAAACTGCTTCTTATCTGTCTTCCCACCCTGGCTTTCTTGCCATGGAATAAAACTAGAACAGCACATAATTAGGAAGCATCAATCATAAATAACTGGGAGACTCCATGTTCTCTCTCCCTCAGATGGTGGAGGCTGAAGGAAGCTGACGTGTCAGCTGCACAAAGACAGACTTCTTCAACCTCCTCCTCCACGCTCATGTTCTTTGCCGGCTAGCATAGGCAGCCTCTGTCCATTCTGCAGTGCTCAAGCGAGACTCCCCCCTTTCTTCCTCTAGTCCCACTTCCTAATGAGAGAGGGAACAAGCATTTAAATTACCAAAGGAGAAAGCGCTCCTCATGTATTTCTAACAGAAACCAGATGCTTCTGCCTGAGGAGGATCCAACCATGGCCCAGGAAAGTGGAAAAATGAACCAGTTATGTGGATATTTGACCTAAGAGGAGTTGCTGCTGGCAACTGCCTGGCCCTCCAGAGCCTTGGCCTGGGCTCTGCAGGTGGTGTTCCACAGCACCTGCTCTGACTGAGGAGGCGCTGCAGACGGCCACCTCCTGAGGCCCATTTCTGTAAGGGCAAGAGCAGTGGGCATGAAGGGGCCTGGGCCTTGTCTCCAGGGCTGTGTCCCTCTGGATGGACCTCAGCAGGCACCAGAGCACACCTGTGTGATCATTCAGAAGTCATCATCAAGGTCAAGCTCAAAAAAGAGTTCGCTTCTTTTTCCATCTTCCCATAAGAGTAGCTCAGTGAACATGAGACTCCATACAACATGACTCACGGTTGGGAGCTGGGCTGTTTTATAAGCTTACTTCCTGCCAAGAAAACTAGCTTTCCTCAGGGGAATAAAAAGGAGAGAAAAGTCACACAGCGTTAGGGAACACTTCTGTGATTTAAACAAGATGACTTGCTAAGATAGAAAGGGCTTTCTTATTCTGTCCTGAGAGTTTTCTGACACCCTTTGGCTCACTGGGCATTTGGCCCATGACATTCAGCAGGTCACTAATCAAGCTTCTCTGAAATTCTCAGTTTTTACCAATAAGGTCTGTTCTCCAGCCTCTCGAATGGATTTCCATATTTTTCCAGAAAGTATTCTTGCTTCTGTCATAGAGCCCAGCTTAATGTTTGAAGGCCTGAGAGTCATCCATTTTCTCTGGAGAGTGAGGGCCTGACAGGGCTGCCTCCCTGACCCTGTCCCTTCCTGCACAGGGTGGCTCTGCCCATCTCCTGCTTTAACTTCACGTGCATAAACCAAACCTCCAAGGGCCTGAGGTGGTGAGGCAGGCTGGAATCTGCTGCGTGTCAAGTGTGAAGGTGTGTCTTGTTAAGAAGGCCTGTCACAGGCCTCTGGTGTGGGCTCTGCCAGAGACTGCTCTGAACACTTTGCTTGAGATCTGTGCCCTGTAAAATGGATATGATGTTTTACCGATGTCTGTAATACATTTGTAAACTTCCAATAAAATTTGAATAAAAGAAATGTTGCCTTTCTTCTCAGTTCTCCCTCGCTTGCCAGATTTTTGGGGTGATCTCGGCCTTTGACCATCTCAGCAAAGGAGAGAGGGCCCACAGGTGTTGGAGGAAGAGACTCATTATGAAAGGTGAGCCTGAAAGTCTAAATCTGAGTTTCACTCAGTGTGGCTCCCTCTGTGTTTGGGGCCCTTCATTTTCTGTGGCAGAGGATTATGCTGTGACTGAAGGACTTCAGACTTCAGCCCAGCGCTGCCTCTCACCGCTAGCCCAGCAGCACCTCCCCCAGGTGTGACGAGCAAAACCACTCCCCACATGGAATCCATTACTGTGGTTTACAAAAGAAAGAAAACAAAACAAAATAGTTGGGGAGGCTGTGGAGAAATCGAAACACTTGCAGCACCGTTGGTGGGAATATAAAATGATGCACTGCTGTGGAAAACAGTATGGTAGTTCCTCAAAAAATTAAAAATAGAATTACCATATAATCCAGCAATTCCACTGGATACACTCCCAAAGGACAATGAAAGCAGGTCCTCAAACAGGCACTCGTTCACTCGTGTTCATAAGAACAATACTTACAACAGCCCAAAGCAAGGGCAATGCAGATGTCCACATGGGCAAACTGTGGAGCGTCCGACAGTGGGATGCTCTCCAGCCTTCGAAAGAGGGAGCTGCAAGAGGTCACAGTGGAGGAGCCTCCAGGACATTGTGCTAAGTGTGAGCTGAAGCGGACCAAAGGGACAGATACTGCGTGATTCCACCTAAATAAGGAACCTCGAGTCAAGTACAGAGACACAAATTCAAAGGCTGGTTACCAGGGACTGAAGGCAGGGAGAACTGAGCTGCTGTATCCTGAGTGTAGAGCTTCGGCTTTGCCAGGTGGAAGAGTTTCCAGAAGGGTTGCAGAGCAATGTAAATGCACTTACTGCTGAACTGTATGCTTTAAAAACGATTAAGATGGTAAATCTTTATATGACACTACTTTGCCACAGTTTTTATAAATGTGTCAACATATTAGCAGATGTCCTCTGAAGACGGAGCTGCTCTGGGCTGAGGACTGGCAGTTTAGGAGCTTGGCACCCTTGGCACTGCTTGCGGAGTCTGGAAATTGATTCCTGTCTGAGCCACACGGTAAACTCTCCTTTACTGGCCACAATTGAAACCAGCAGATGACCCAAAGATATTTGTATTTGCTCTTGAGCAAACAGTAAGTGATTTGTCTGGAGGGCCCATGCATGGCAGTGTTCTGGTTAGGACAGCATTCACACTGTCAGGCAGCACAGAAGTCCATCTCCCCATGTCTGACCCACGAATTTGGGAGTCTGTGGCTGGATGCAGCAGTATCACTGATGCATTCACTGGGTGTCTGTTGAGGCCTTACTCTGTTGCAGATGCCTGACACACAGTAATGTGCACAACAGACAGCCCCTACCTCAAGCACCGTCCAGAGCGACCTCAGTACCAGGGAATCTGGATCAGCAAATTGTCCCACCCTGACCACAAGTGCTGAGAGATGCAGCGGAGAGAGTTCATCTGAAGGCACCGCACCGAGAGGCCCGGGCTAAAGATTTACGTTGGAAGAGGCAGTTCCCACGCCTGTCCTGCTTCCACTCCTGCTGGAGTATGGCCTTCAGGAAGCTGTGGCTTTTCCTAAATGTTCTCAGCTTCCTTCTCTTCAGCCTCAATAATTGCAGTCCAGAATGACACCCACCCTGCATGCTGTCACATGGTAAATCAGACTGCTCATTTTCCTCCCACCTGGGTGTGAGAAATTCGGGAAGAAGGCAGCGAGCTGTGGAGGCAGCACTCAGAGGGTGAATGGGGAGGAGCCAGGGCTGGGTCAGGCCCACAAGGGTCAGAGTGAGACGCCCCGGCAGCAGGTCAGGGAGTAAAGACTGGTGGGAGCCCAGGAGTGGGTCCCTGAGCTCCTGCCCTGCAGACCACCCGCCCTGGCCCTGGAGGTCTCCTCCCAGCTCACCGTGCACCGTGGCCTCCCGCTGCACAGGTGTGCCCTCACGATGTGCTTCTGCGCCATCCTTACCTGGACTCGTTTTCCTTGCAACCCTAATTAAAACTTGAAGGAAGAGGGCTGGGGATTTAGCTCAGTGGTTCCACTGCCTGCCTCACAAACCCAAGGTCCTGAGTTCAAGACCCGGTACCAAAAACAAAAAAACTTGAAGGGAGAATTCTGAATAGCCACTGTGCTACTTTTCCCTTGCCCCTACACCCCTGTAACTTTTCCATCTCAACCACTTGCCAGCTGTGTGGGGATGTCCCTGTCCTCTGGAACTCGTGTTGAATCTGTCCAGTGGGCCAGCAGTGACAGTCTGAGGTGGTGTGGAGCCGCTGCTGGTAAGCGCGGAAGGCACGGTAGCTGCTGCTGCTGATCTTGGCATTACCCATGCTGCCCAGAGAGCAGCCCAGCAGGACAGAGACACCCTTGGTGCCTGGTCTAAGACTGCTTACTGTCTTTCGTTCAGGGAAGCACTAAAGAGGGCGTAGAGACACTGGGGCCCCCCAGCCCTCGCGATGTGTGAGAAAGCCCTGGCCTCTCACAGAGCCTCGGGGTCAGCGGGATCAGTGTGTCCGGGGCAGAGCCCCAGCATGTGTGTTTGATCATGCCCCTCCACCCATTCTGCTCTGGGGGTTTAGGGTCACAGAATTCCATTTAGCACGTTTTCATTTTCTTCCAAGTCTCTGGGAAAAACTAAACTCCATCTCCAGTCCCAAGTCCTTCAGATCTGGTAAGGAGCCCAATTTGTCTGGACAGAGAGATTTGAGCCAGGGGTTATATCACCCAATTCTGGGGAATTTGGGATGTGCTCACTTTTTCAGGAGTGACAGTCTTCAAAAAGGAAAAATACTTTGACTGGTTTTCCTAATAGACATATACTGCATGAAAGAAAAAAGTGAGCTTATCGTGAAACACAGTGTAACAATGATGCTTGTGCGCATTCTTCTTTGTGGGTAACAGCTAAAGACTTCCATACATCAAAATCACCTAGGTAGAGTATTTAAAATTCTTCTTCCCTCCCCCACCACTAGAAAGTCTGCAAAACTGCATTTTCCCGTAAGCATCCAGCAACCTGAGAGAACCTTCTGAGGAAAACCACCCTGAGCCCTCAAGCACCTGAAATCCTCATCACCGTGAGCCCACGTGTGCTACCCTGTCACCAAGCCTTGGTGAGAGGTTCTTCTCTTCAGGTCTTCACCAGTTGATGTATAAATTTGACACTGGTTTATTTTTGCCCTAGAATGAAAGGCATTGGCCCTTTGGGAAATCCATCCCTGCATAACTGCTAAATACAGCACATTCTGTCTCAGAGAGATGTCCATCCATGAATTACGAAGAAGAGCTTATCAGAAGGCAGAGTAGATACAGCATCAGAGGCAAATACAAGCTGAAGTTTAGGGGGGAGTCCTCAGTCCTTGAACGACACAGCCATACCCAGTGCAAGATGTGGTGATGGAAAAGCTTTTATGTGAAATACCAGCAGATACTCATTTTTCTGCTAGGGTGGCTGATTCTGGAGATAAAACAATGATCAGGGTTGATGGACAGCTGTGTACCCTTCACATACAAGTCAGCAAACAGATGGGACAAAAGCACTGGAAAGTAAACTCAGTAACCTGAGGAATTTGAACCATAGGGGGCAACTGTCTCAGGCCAGTTTCTTTGGATTTTAAGTAATCAAAGGTTACTTCAAGCTAACAAGAAAAAATGGAGATGGGATAGTTTCTTTGAAAAAGACATTATATATCTTGCAAGAGCCCAAGGGCAGAAGGAGGAGGGAGGGAAGGGGAAATATAGTAAAAAGAATTAAGATGTGTTTTGCAATGGACCGACTCCCCATGGTGAATGCAATCATTATGTGCTGCAAACGTGGACTAATACAAATATTTTTAACATTTTAAAAAAAGGACTTAAGGGCAGCAGTTTCATAGGATCCTGGAATAAGAAAGCCAAGAAGAACTCAGGCTTCTACCCTCATTTTAAGGCTGTTTCCATTGTCTGCTCTCTCTGTCCTTTCTCACCTGCTTCTGCAGTTTCAGGACACATGGCACTCTCCATAGCTCCTCTGCTGCCTGTCACTGACTTATCCCCACAGATCCTCTGTCAGCCCACTTTGAATCAGGTGCTCATTCCTGATCCCACCAAACACCAGACCAAGTCGGAATCCTAAGTGACAGTCCGTTGTGGCAAAGGGCAATTTCTCGTAGATGAGGCAGCAGTTTTCAGATAGAGGAAGTTAATGGGCTCGGCAGACACCCCAGCTGTATCCCCATTAAGAACCATCATAGGGACAGCCCAATGGGAAGAGCAGAGATTCTTACTGTGTGTTTCTACACAGTAGTTTGCACCCTGCTTATTGAATTGGTCCCTCAGTGTCACGGCTGCTAAGTATTGCAAAGAAACAGTTCGCCAACCACAAAGTATGAGTCCACCCCCAGCATGCGCATCTGCACCCTCAGGAGCAGGTGAACCCTAACTGGAGATGTCTCCCCACTGCTGGTCCTGCTACTGCACTGTGTACGCAGGCCAACTTGCCCCAGATTCTCTCTCTCCTACTCTGTTTCCATCCGACACATTTCCTGTCCACAGGCTTCCTCTGTCACACTCCTGTCGCCTCTGACAACTCTTTATTAGGGCAATCAAATTCAACACTGTCCTGTTCCATTTTCTGCCTCTGCTTTTGAGCACTGACTCCTGCAGGTGATGCCATTTCTGGTGCCGGGTGAGATTTCCCCTCCGGAGTTGCAGAGATGGTCCAGGGTTTTAGCCTCTGGCTCTGCAGTCCGTGTGAATCCCACTCCGCAGAGCCACATGCAAGGTACAATGGTGGCAGTGGGGAAGCTGTGTCTGTCACCATGGTCAAGGGCAGATCCCACTAGTGTCTCTGTGGTAGCAGCTTTTGGGCCCGGCACTGTCCACCTGTCTTCTTTGTCACCCACCTCCACACACCAGAACTGCTGGAAAGGACTACGTGACGCACATGTAACGAATGAATGCCGTGTGATTCCAGCCAGAGTGGGCTTACAGCTCCTCACGGCCTCTCGTCCCTGGATCTTCGCACTACTTGATGTTCCATCAACCTGAGACTCTCATGTTCCGCCTGTTCCCTTTCCATGAGTATTCTACTTGCCTTCTCCCCTTTCTCGCTTTTTCTCAGCTTAATGGTGCTTCCTCCAGGATGAAGGTCTCAGAAAGTAGAAAGTGGGCCCCACTGCCCTGCGCTCCCCAGGGCACTCCCTCTGCCCCACTACTCTTGTCACTGGGGATTTCCCACTTCCCCCTACAGCCTGTGCTTGCTCCACGGGGGCAGCCAAGACCCTAGCTGTCTTCTCAGCACGGATGGCTCTAGGGCCACTGATACAGAGTACAGTGGATGGTCAGAGAAAATATTTTGAAGGACTGTTAAAGGGCAGATCCCCAAAACTTCTGATTCACTGAATTCAAAAGAGGAAGAGGGAGAGGGGCTTAGCTTTCCGCACCTCTGAGTGTTTGAGTCCCCGCGATCACTGCAAGGAACCGTGCCAGGCCCCTCCTAAGGGGACGCTTTTCTCCCCGGATGGTAAGTTACTGCAAGGCAGAGTTTCACTCCGTTAGTAGCTGTGTGTGAGATAAGGTTTGCATTAGGAACTTCCCTCAAATTGGCTTTATTTTTAAATAGACTCTGGCTAGGCAACAGTGCTTTCCAATTTAAAGGAGTAATAGCACCCTCAGACTCCATAATGAAGCTACCAACATTTCAAGTAGTATCAACTATAAATACGGAACACAAAGTCAACAGTTCATGCTACTGAACTATAATCAGATGATTTACAATATAATGAAAGAACCATCACCAGAAGGTGAAGATTTAAGAATAATCAAATCCGTATGGATTGGGAAAACGCTACCAAGGGATAAACTTATATTAGCAAATGGAATAAATTATCATTTCAGCATACTTCTTTCATGGGCCTAGTGTTAATTAGAGCACCATTGTTTGATGGAAAATGTGCCTAAGCAAGCAAGGACAAAATCAAGACACACTTAGTGGGTAACAGGTATCTGTGCCGAATTAGAAGTAAGTGGGATGCTACCACATCTAATTTAAGAAAATCTTCAGTAGCAGAAAAACACAAAGAAAAAAGTGATACTTTCTGTCCAATAACCATGTTCTAGCAAAGGCAAGCAATGTTACTCGAACATTTCAGACACAATCAGCTGAATATTTACTATAAATAAGAGTCCATGGGAGAAAGGTTTGCATAGACAAGCATTCAAAGACCAACATATGTGACTGACAGATATGAAAACCAATTTACTTGTTCTACAATCTGGAGTTTTCTTTTTTAAAAAAAATCAAGCTGGAAAAACAAATCTTTCTGCCTGAAAATACTCACGGCAAGACTGAGCTGTGGGAGAAATTGGAGAACTACGCACACACAAAGTCAGCAGTACCTTTCCCTGACCTAAGGAGAAGAACCTCTTTCTAACTGTGTTTCTTTTGTGCCGAAATGAGTCCTGGGTAGAAAGCCCAGAAAAGAAATCGGCCCACTTACTTGAAAACTCAGTTTTCTAAGTCTCATCTGTTGGCTGTTTCAAGATTGTTTCTTATTCTGCAGGATGACAACTTGGGAGACTTTGTGTAGAGAGTAAGTGGCTGAGATGTTGCCTGCTGGCCGCAGCCAAGTTGGCATCTGACAACTGTGGGAAGTTCTGAGGGCCAGGGGCCTGGCGCTTAGACACAAGTTGTTTATTTCCTGGTTGCTTGCTTGCTCTCTCCGGTTTGGATAACGTGGCCTGGGAGGACGATGAATTGCAAGCTGCACAAAGGGCCTCACTTTGCTGCTCACCACTGTATCCACGCCTGCCGAGCTTAGTGCCTGTACTGAGTAGGTGCTCAATAAATGTTTTCTGAAGCAAGGGGACAGAAGAACTAATTAAATCATTAAAACAACCCACGTAAAGAGTGCGTGCAGCTGTTAATCGCCCAAGTGCTCCTCCTGAAAGGCAGGGGAAGACTCCCCACTCACCCCTGCACACAGCAGCAGAGGTCTGTTGGAAAATCACCGAGCCGAGTTTATTGAACAGCATGTTCATCCCTCAGGTGTTTAGTAAGCATCTCCCATTGCACGTTGAAGAGAAAACAAGTGAGTCAGACACATTTCCTGTCCTGCTGGAACTCTGCTTTGCTTTTCTTGGGGTTTTTTAAAGCCAGAGCTTGGCCTACAGGAGAAAATGTTCCCTCCTTCTGAGTTGGATGGTATAAAACTCGAGGCCTGGCCACAGGTCCAAGGCTCCAGCAATGCATCCACTCAGCAACTCCCACTTTCCCCAGCCCCTGACTCCTCACCACCGCCTCCACTTCCCTGGAGATGCCACCTCCCCAGTGCGAATCTGAACTGAGCACGGGACTCCCAGCCCCTTCCTGGCCCAGCCGCATTCCTAGGAAAAGCTGCTTCCTGCTGTCCACTTCTCTTCCTCAACTCTTGGGCCAGCTGCCTGCTGTTCCCGTCCTCAGGGCCTCAGAAAGGTAAGCGTTTCAGAAGAGGCCTGGTGTGTCCAGGCAGATGCTCCCAGTGGTCCCCAGTGGGCACTGGACAGGCCAGAGGCTGGAGAAGAGCTCAACCCTCCCCACTGCTCCTCCACACATCACCTGGGACCACACTGCCAGTCTCAGCGCCACCACACAGACAGCGGCTCAGGGCCCTCGGGTCGGCTTTCCCGTGCCTCCCCCTCCAGCCTGAAGACCGAGCACCCTCAAGGAGCCGCCAGGGGAGATCGCCCAGCAGCCCCCCAGAAGCACTAGTTCTCCTGACAGTGGACCCCATCGAAACAGTCCTCCTCCTACTCCTCTTTCCAGCCCTTTATTAAGCAAAAAAAAACAACAAAAAAAACTCAATACTGTGCAAACAGTCCTGAAAATGAATCCTCTTTTCAAGGACTGAGGCCAAACTGAGCGCATACACCAAGTTATCCCAGCCTTGTGTGCCAACGGCTGCAGAGGAGAGGCCGTGAGCTGCCCTGTCAAGGACAGAGCCATGGAAGGAGGCTGGGAAGATTGCCGGTCTTCCTCCGCTCTGTGCGGGCCTTGCCCCTGCCTCTCGCTGTCCCCTCCCCGCCCTGGGCATGCACTTGCCACCCGGAAAGGCCACTGTTGGAAGTCAGGCCACCCAGGCAAACGCCAGGTGCTATGTCGTGAGGAGCGAAAGCACATCCACGCTGTTGGCGGTGCCCCGGGAAGGAACATGGGTGTCCAGGAGCCCCTGCAGGATTCTGCAGACCCAGATCTCAGGAAGGTACAAGTCGGCCAAACCGTGGAGGAGGTGGGGGAAGGAGCAGTGGGGACTCACGTGCCTCCAATTCCCAACAGCAGTGTGTCTCCAAGTGTGAGATCAAAACCGGGCACATGGCCCCGCGCACTCTGGGTGGGTCTTCGTCAACAGTGATGAGCAGCAGAAAAGTCCCTCCCTAGATGGGGCCAAGCCTGTTCTTTAACCTCCAATCAGAGTTCTGTGTCTTGAGCAAACGTCTAAGCTGTGAGGGCTGTTATTTGGGGACCCATCGTGAACCATTTACATTTTGTGTGTGTTAACCAGTTCTATTTTATTACTTCTACTGGCTCCTTTGAGTCTACACCACAAGACAGGGGTGTTGTCAGTAAACCTCTCCCTTGCACCATCACTTGCTACCAGAGGACAGTGGCAGAGGCTGGCCAGTAGTTGAAGGCAGCCACTGTGTGCTAGAGGTCGTTAACTCAGCAACACCTGGACAGTGATATTTGGCCAGGGCCTGCCCCAGTGTGTAGCAAATAATGCACAATTGCCCTCATGCAGAGCATGTGCACACAAATACACACACACGCTTGCACATGCACACTATAGATCGGTGGGGTTCTGTTTCTTTCATGAATTGCATACATTTGACAAAGTAGAGAGATTTTGTGTGTTACAATAAGCCCACCAAAAATATTTTTTTATGAGGACTTACTTGTTGTATGAAAGCTTCATGGAAATTCCACTGAACTGATCTAGTATTTGTTAGAGACAAGCATGTTGCTAGAATGAGGCACGTGTGCCTGGTGAACGTGTGGGAGGAGAAGTGGCAGACTGGTGTGAAGAGGCAGGAGTGATGAAGGATGTGAAGAGGGGTCCTGGGAGGTGCCCCTGGGACCTCCGAGGAGAGGAAGTGCTTTTCTGGTCATCCTCTGCGTGCCTCTTTCAGCAGCCGAGGCCCCTGGGGAAGGGGTCACTTTCAAGGGGGCTATGGCTCAGACAGGGACTGTTCACTTTGTGGATCCTGGCTCCACCCCTTGCCGGTGCTGAGCCCACGCTCCTGGCCACTCACTGTGTGTCTCAGGTGGATGGAGACCCTCATGGGAAAGGCAGAGAGAAACCCTCTTGCCAAGAGGTGAGGGGGCAGATGAAGCCCTGCAGGCTGAGCCCTGGGGAGAAACAGAGCGGGCCGGATCCCCTTACTTCTCCGCTCCCCACTCTCTGTGGCCTCTTATTCCCTGATGCCCACCACCCGCTCCCAGGCCTGGCGTGGGCTCACTGAGGAGTGAAGGAGTGTGCAGGGAGAGGGGGAGGGTTTTCTGACCTGCTGGTTGGATTGCAGACAGGACAAGGGAAGCAGCATACTGTTCCCTCTCCCTGGCTCCCAACAAGGACTCTGTTAAGAAAAGGCTGAACCCCAAGCCTTGGGGTCTGATCTGTGTGTGATGTGCTGCAGGAGCCCAGGAGACTGAAAGTCAGCCCGTGCTGGGTGATGCACATTTGCACCACTTCCAGGTGGCACTTTTGATTGGTCCTTGGCAAGCACTTTAGTAAGTTCACTTTCCTTTTTGAAAACACTATATTTAGCCAGGCAGTGGTACAGTGGTACAAGCCTATAATCCCATAATCCCAACTACTCTGGAGGCCGAGGCAGGAAGATCATGAGTTTCAGGCCTGACTGGGCAACTTAAGAGATTGTCTCAAAATGAAAAGGGCTGAGGATGTGGCTCAGTGGTAAAGTGCCCCTAGGTTCAATGCCCAGTATAATTTTTTAAAAAACTATATTCATTCCCAACACTGAAATATCTGCCGCCCACACACATCTGTGCTCTGTTGTACTTGTAGCAAGGATAGCATGGGTGTGACTGAACAGCGTTTCCTCGGGAACCTGTTGGAATGTCAAGGATCTAGGGAATTATTGTCTGAGCAGTGAGGTTCAACTACATCCTTGAAGGTGAGGCCATGGTGGAGCTCCTGCTGAAGGAACCAGATGGTGCCCTTTCCAGGTGAGGTGAACACAAGTCCCTCTTGGAGGAAGGGATAACTTCCTGCAGTCATGCTGGAGGGGAGGGTGGCCAGGAGGCATGCAGTGGTGCAGAGTGGACCAGGCCAGGTCAGGGCTCTGGTCACACATAGCCCATGAGGGCCCCTTTCTTAGGAAACACACATGGGTGGTGCCACTGGAACTATACAGCAGGTGGCCCTGTGCCACACAGAGACAAACAAGTTTTGGCTTCTGCATGAGCTAAGAGGCCTGTAGCCATGCTAGGGCACATGAGATGGGGGACTGACAGGGGCTCATTTATGCAGAGACAAAGAGTCATTGTCCTTTGGACCTCAGTGTGGCACAGTAATATCTGTACCCCAAGCCAGTGAGTAGACATACCAGTGACATTGTGATTTTCTTGGCTTGTTGCCTATGGAGGGGAAAATTGACCAAATGGCTGTGGGTTTTGTTTACTTCCCTATAAAAGAGGCTGATGAGTTGTATGAAGACATCTGATTCTAGCATGTTAGACAGTGCAGTAGACTGAAATTTTGCAGCCCCTAAAATGTGTGCCCCAACCCGTAATAGCACAGTACCTGCGAATGTGTCTTTAGGGTCATTGTAGATGTAATTCAGTTGGGGTCTCTAGATGAGCTCATCTTGAATTCAAGGCTAGCCACAAAGCCAGTGATGGTGCTGTAAAACAAGTGAGAGACCCAAAGACACCCTGAAGGGAGAGCTGTGTGAGGGTGAAGCAGGTGTTGGAATTATGGAACCACAAGCCAAGTTATGCCCGGACCCAGCAGGAAGTATTCACCTCTGGATCCCTCCATCAACACTGTGTTTGGGACATGTGGCCTCCAGAACTGAGAGAGCCTAAGTTTCTGTGTTTGAAGCCACCACTTTGAGGGCCTTTGATAAGACGGCATGAGACAGTAGGACAGCCCTCAGGTGTTGTGGGGAGACTCTGGCAGGAGGAGTTATTGAAATGAGTGCAAACACAAAGGGACCCTTGGAGCAACAGCACAGGGCTCCTGGAATGCATGGTTAAAAATTAGAGTATAGGGTGGGGATTTAGCCCAGTGGTTCCGGTGCCTGCCTCACAAGCACAAGGTACCAAGTTCGATCCCCAGTAGCCCCCTCCCCCCTCCAAAAAAAATTAGAGCAGATCTGCAGGAAAATGAGCAGAATTAGAAATAGAGTTACTCTTAATGATGTTTGCTCCAACCACTGTGTTCCTTGTACCCAGATAAATTTGCTTAGCTCTCCTCCTGTTTTTTCCCTTTGCTCTGACCAAATCTCCTATACAAATGTTTTTCTTCTGCACCTTTGTTCTTATGCCCTTGGGTTACAAATAAAAGGCCAGAAGTTTCTCAGATCGGTGCTGTTTTCCTGAAGTTTTCTCACACTGATGAGTCTTGGTGGAGCACTTCCTCTGGGGCTCTTGGAGTTTAGACTGAACTTTGACTCTGAGTAATTTTTCATCCTCCGCACTGCCATGGTCATACACTGCAACAGCCAACATGAAAACGAAGACCGAGTCAGGAAACTACAGTTTCTCATGAGCAATTCTGACCCCTGGCTGAGGGCATGTGGCTGCCCCTCTCCAGTGTTCTGGCAGCAATTCTCACACAGGAGGCGTCAACAACCCCCCACCCCACCCCCACCCCGAGGCTCAGTGAACCAGATTGCTACCCTAGCCCTGGAGTTGTGACTCAGGATGAGGGCGGGAGCACAGAATTGGAATTTCTGACAAGAAATTTCTGACAATACTTGGCAATGTTGAGGGTGCCAGTCTGGAACCACTGAACTAAAGTGTGCAGCCACATGGAAAAATGAATGCTTCTAATTTTAGAAACTAGCAGAAAATCTGGGAGAAGCATTCAACCTGGGATAAGTATATCATGAAAAGAATAATTTTTAAAAAATTTGCTGTGGCTCACAGGGGTCAAATTATAAAATAAACAGAAACCTCTCCTCGTATGAGCAGATTGTCTGTCCTCCTGGCTGCTTTGCCCTTTCTCCCAATGAGCACACAGGTATGGATTGAGCAAACACCTGGAAGGCCCCCTTTTGGGGGGTCCTTGGGACGTTGAGGCTCCATGCAAACATGGAGAGGACAGCAGAGTTCTTTCTTATACATTTTATCTCCTCTTGGCCCAACCTCTCAGCATACCTGCTGCTGTGCCAGGGCTTCCAACAGCTCCATGTGGATGCAACCTGACTCTGTTTCCTCAGGGTTCCTGGCCCTGGGCCATTTGCCCCTCTCCTCCAGCCCTAGGTATTCTCTGACTTCTCATGCATTCCATACACAATGTGAAATACAGAGAATTAATGGCCACAGACTATTAGTAACAACAGAGACCTGAGCTGGCAGATACGTTCTTCCCCTTTTCAAATCCTAGCTGGACATCCTGGCTTCCCAGTGATAAGCCTTCAAACAATGTCCTACAGAGCACTTGTTGCTCATTCAAGTGTCCACATAAGTAACAGCTCTTAGTACAGGTTGAATACCCTTTACCTGAAATCACAAATTCATTTTTGGAAACTAAAAAAAAAAATTCATGTTTATGTACTTCTTATACATGTAGCCTGCAGGTAATTTTATGCATATTATTTTCAGTGTACCTGTTTTGGCTATGACCCATGACAAGCAGTGACTGTGGAATTTTCCACTTGTGCCATCACTTTAGCACTCAAAAGCTTCATATTTTGGAGCATTTAAGATTTTCTTATGGTGGGTGCTCCAAGTGCATAGTCTTTTGCTGCTTCTTTGTATAACCCACCCTATCCCTCACTTTTGCTTTCTGGGGTCCCTTCACAAATACACCTAGGTGCACATAAGCCTTTGTCTCAGACTCTGCTGTTAGGGTTCCCAGGCCGAGTCACTTACCTGTCTGCCTTTGTCCTTTCCATCATTTGGAGATGGATGCAAATCCAAAGATTCAACATGCATTTGAAGAGTGGAATGCTGCTGCTTGCTGGCTTCTATTGGGTAGGTTTGACCCTGAGAAATGAGTGACCATGAAGTGATTTGGAAGTGGGCAACAGGAGCTGAAACACCTGTGCTACTGTTTTTGTCAGAGGGAGTCCTTCATTGGCTCAGGCAGATCAAAAAGGCTTGGAGTTTGTGCTCACAAGTAGCTGTATCCCAAAGGCCTACCCTATGGTGTGTTTTAGACTAAATGACACATCTGTAGCACAACTCATGGGCTTCTTGAGTGGCAATGATGCCAACGTCACCGGGACCTTAGCCCTGTACAAGGGATACCGTATATGCACTTTGGCTTTTATAGCCTCTAGAAATTCTATGGCCATCAGGAAAGCTGGCCCAGTGGTTCTACAAAACTTCCCTCTAAACTGATGGCTTCAAAATCACGAAGGGACCGTTTAACCTATTTTTTTAATGGGGTAAAATATACATAACATAAAATTTACCATTTGGCCATTTTAAATGCACAATTAAGGTGTTTACAGTGGTGTTCAACCACTACTTATTGCCAGACCTTTAACCTTGAGCAGCATCTCTCCATCCCCTCTGCCCCCAGCACCTGGAAATGCAGATCTACTTTCAGCTGCCTGTCCCAGATACCTCCTGCAAGTGGAATCACACAGCATCTTCTTTGTGTCCTCATGTTTTCCTCAGCATAAGGTCTTCAAGCTTCACTGAGGTTATGGTAAATATCAGAATGGCCTTGCTTAAGACTGAATATATTTCATACATGTAGATACCTATCTTATTTATCCATTCATCTGTAGACATTTGGATGGCTTCCATATTTATGCTTCTATAAATGTGAGTGTGCAGATTTTCATCTGAATCCCTGTTTATTACCTTTGAGTATCTGCCTAAATGCAGAATCACCGGATCAGATGGGCAGGCTATGTACACAGTTGAGCAGCTGAACCATTTTACATTCCTACCAGCAATGCCTTAAAGTTCTAAATTCTCCAAATCTTCACCAACGTTAGATGTTTTCTGTTTTTTACATAATAACCACCCTAATGGCTTTGCACCCCTAGTGGTAGTAAACTGGTACCTCATCATAATTTTTATTTACGCATCACTAACTGGGGAGCTTTTATGCAAACGCAGGGTCCTGAGCTCTGGGACTTGGGCTGGGTGTGGCTTTCAGACCATGGACCCGGCCCAGACTGTCACCTCTGGCATAACCCTATGTCATAATTCTGACGATGTTGATCTGGCCTCTGGACACCTCTACTCTGCGGAACCGCTGCTTTTTAGACAAGCATGTTCCAATTCACACTGTTTTAGTTACTTAGCTCCCAGCCAGCATCTGCGTGACTTACAGGCACTTTGTGGCTGTGTGTGGCATGTGTCCTGTGCCTCATGTGCTCCATCCCCTTCTCTCTACTTCTCCTGGCTGCTTCACCCTCGTCTCTTCCTCTTAGAAGCCTTTGCAAACTGTCCCCATCCCCAGCCTGAATTGGGCCCCTCAGAGGCGCCATGGCTCCTCAAGCTTCCGCGGTGCCAGTGTTTCCATGTGCTGTCATTTCCTGTGTACCTGTCTGCGTCCCCTGCCATGCTCTCCGTTCCTGGAAAGCGCCCAGCTCTCTGCAGCTCCAGTCACTGATGTTGTCCCACCCCTCGTGCTAAGGAAGGCCCTCAACAAACAGCAGTTTGTGTCAGTCAGTTTTCTGTCACATTGACAAGGTTGCCTGAGAAGAGCAACTTCTAAACAGGAAAGGTTTTCTTTGAGCCACAATGCGAGGTATTCGAGGTCAGTTGGCCCTGTTGCTTGGCCTGCAGCAGCACAGTACATCCTGATAGAAGCGGGGGCGGGGGGGGGGGGTTGCTCACCTCACAGTGGCCAGGAAGCAAAGAGACAGGAAGTGGCCAGGTCCCACATCCCCTTCAAGAACACACCCACGTCCCCTGACTTCCTCTCATCAGGCTCTACCTCTTCTGCTCCCCACCACCAAGGATCAAACTGAGGACCTTGTGAAGCAGGCGCTGGACCACTGAGCTAAATCCCTGGCCTCAGGCCCCACCCCTTAAAGGCTCTGCCACCTTTGCATGGCAGCACAGGTGGGGGCCAGGCCCGTATCACATAGACCTGTGCGGACACCTGCCAAACCACAGCACATCTGGAGCATTTGCTGAAAACCTAAGCTCTCCTGAATGCCTGAGGAACATTTTGGGTACCCTTTAGCATGCCCACAGTTACACTTGTTAGTGTTAGGGGAGCTCCTCAGTCAGCAAGAGCAAAACAGAAGTTACGAAAACCTGGAGTCTTCATCTGAGTGGTGGACTGAAACCACTGAGAGAGATCTGTGAGCCCAGGAGCTGGAGACGCCCAGGGCTTCCTCCCTCACCTGCACCCTCTCACAGACCTCTCGCCAGCGCGCACAGCATCCGCTCACCTTCACTCTGTGCATGCTGAAGAAAGTACAGCACCTTAGGGTCGATTCAGACAACCCTGGAGTCATCCTTTTACTTGTGCATTTGCCTACAGCACTGCAAAGAGTAATTTTGCCCCAATTGGAGGAAGGCTTTTCAATGGCTGATGTTTGCTCCTAGAGCATCTGGTCAGAATCGGAGGCTCCTGAGTCCCCAAGGAGGAGGGAAGGTAGCAGCGTGAACCCCCTGGGTCATCCTCGGTGGACATCGCCCCAGGCCAAGGCCTCTGGGCATCCCGAGCCCCGGGGCTTTGCCAGAGTTCCGAGAACATCACCTGCACTGCAAGGTCCCGCTCTCCCTGGGAGCAGAAGCCAGTGTCAGCCTCGAGCCGGCAAGAGCACCAACTGTCCTCTCCCTTCCCCTCTGCACCCAGTGCTGCCAGCATGGATGGCGCCACCCACGCCCAGAGAGGCGAGGCTGGACACCTGCCAGGCCTCCTCCTCACTGCTGCAGACGAAGCCCGCTCTGTAGCAAGGCCACACTCGTGTGTGACACATCTCTCCAGAGTGCCGTGCCTGCTTTGAGTTCTGCTCTTTGTTTGCTTTTGGGTTTTGTTTAATTTGAAGTTTCATTTTTGCTTTGCTTTGTTTTATTTTTCACTTTGCAGGCAGAGGCTTAAAGGAAACTGTTTTTGTGAAATCACGTTTATTTGTTTTTGTTTTTTAGTAAAAGTGCGAACTTCCCAAGATGTAAACACATGGGTGCCCTCTCTGCCTGCCCTAGGGAATGCTTGGTTACTAATGTTTGATTAATGTACTTAAGTCTATTGGAGATGGGGGAACAGGCTCTCGGCTTGCATCACTAGGCGCAGGACAGCTGAACTGGGGAGCCTGGGAAAGGCAGTTCTGTACAAGAAGGCAGGGGCAGATGGAGAAGGAGAAGAAGGGATTTATTGATTTTTCACTAATGGGGGTTGAACCAGAGGCTTTGCACTGAGCCACATCCTTTGCCCCTTTTTCATGTTTTATTTTGAGATGGGATCTCTCTAAGTTGCCCAGGCTGGGCTCTGTAATCCTCCTGCCTCCGGCTTCTGGAGTGGTAGGGTCTCAGGCTTCCGCCACCCTGCCCGGCAGGAGGGGTTTTCTTTAGGCATTGGTAAGAGGCTAGTCAGGCAGGACCTGATGCAATCCAAGATTCACAGCTTTTGTGCAGATTTAGGGAGAGAGTTGTGTGTGAGTCCCATTTATCCTTTCCCTAAGTCCTGTCAGGCTGAACAAATGCACTCACCCTGAGGCTGCCGGGTGTGTAGGGCCCAGCATTCAGCGGGAGGGTCTGTCCAGATTTGGTGAGCAGCCGCTGGGGAGGGCGAGTCCATGGCTGCGGCCTGCAGGGGGCCTGGGAGAGGGTGGAAGGGCTCCGCCCAGCCAAGGCCTCTGAGGAGCTTTGGGAGCATCCTCACTGCAGATAAAGGGGGGACCTGGGGAGACGCAGGGCAGCAGGGCTGAGCCACGAGGCGTTCTGGCCGACCTCAGGGATCGCAGACCCCAAGGCTGTTCAGGCTGGAGGCCTGGCTGTTTGGAGAGTGGACCGTGAGGGACACTGTTAGTGTGCAGGCTGTTAACAGAGCAGGAAACAGCAGTAAGCAGGGCAGAGCGTGCTATCTGCCCGTCTAACCACTACCCTCTACAGTAAGTAGGTCCTGGGTCTGTTTCAGTTGATGTGATTGTGTCGCCCTCTGCTGCCGCTATGATTGGACATGAGATGCAAGAAGAGCAAAGTCTGATAGTCCTCTGAAAGCCTCTGCGGACTAGTCATCTGGTAGAAGGCTTTTTTATATCTCATCTCCTCCCTGGAGTGCAACTGTGATAGCTGGAGCTTCTGCAACCATCTTGGATCATGCTATAGTCAGCATGTGATGATGACTTGGACCAAGGAGGTGGCAAATGGGACAGAATGATGGGCAGCAGAAGTGGAGAGCATGTCCAGGAAGGCTTCCCCGGAGGGGTGACGCTGACACTGCACTCTGAAGGGCCAGAATGATTTGACAAGTAAAGAAATGCAAAGGCAGATATTAACATTTCTGGTCACTTTTGTACATTACCTAGTTTGTTTCTATTTAGCACAAGTGAAACATAAAGCCAGGGGTTGAAAATGGTAGCTGGTAGTCATATCTAGCTAAGTGACACATTTTGTTTGGACAGCAGTTGCTTTTACATTTTTTGAATTCCTTGTCAGGATTTAAGACACCAGAGTTCACAGGAAAATATGCCTGAGGATGATTTGGAAGGGGGAATTCTCTGGAAGACCGGCCTACCCTGGGGCCTGCTGCCCTAAGCTGGGGAGCTGCTCCCAGCAGGCTCCCGCCTCCTCTGTAGGACCCGACTACTGTGCTGGTGTCAGGCCTGACCAGGAGGTACGAAGTGAGTGTAGACTGCATCCCCATGGAGCCCGACCAGGAGGGTTCTGGAAGGCACCAAGGAGATGGTGCCCTTGGCCAAGGGGTGCGGACGAGCTGCCGGACCGGGGAGCTGTGGGCATTTTAGTGCCACAGGCCCTGACTAGATATGCTGTCGGATCTTCACGCTGAGAGGAAGGTGCGGAATGAAGCGGAAGTGTAAAGAAGCATGATTGTTGCCCTGCATTTCTTTGCAGGGCTTCACACATTTCTTTAACTTCCACAACCGTTTAGGGGTCGGGCCTTGTGTACAGTTATTGTGCATGTGAGCGAGGAGACAGAAGGCTGAGGACATGAAAAGGCCTCATGGCCTAAGCGGCAAAGCTGGTGTATTTTAGCGACTGATTAGCAATAAGAAGGAACACAGCATAAACGAAGCTTGATATATGGCCAAAAAGGGTTACTCTGCCGTCCTAAGACTCCTTTTCCTCCTTTCCACCCCTTCGCGCGAACACATGGCTGTGATGCTGTGAGCGCCATTACCGCTCATCCGAGGCGCCCTGTCCCCAGGCTGGGCTGCCCCTGGGGAGCCCTCCCTTCGCGAGCAGGCGCGCTGGCCGGGCGTCTCAGCCCCTGGAGGGGCTCTGTACCCGCGGGAGCGGCCCCGAAGCCTGTGTGCCAGCCGGCCCTCCTGCGAAGCATGTGTGGGTGACCCAGAGCCCAGAGGCTCCTAGGACGCCCCGGCAGGGCAGGCTGCACAGGGACCGCCCAAGCCGCCTTAACCTCCAGGGGGCAGTCCCGCACCCGCCCGCATCTGTCTACCCGGAAGTTGGGGCGTTGCCCTAACTCGCCTCAGCCCTGCTGCACAGCGGGGCAAGGACGTGACCTTCGATGCCCCGCCTCCTCGCGCCTTTCTAGACCCCAAAGGCGTGGCCTCCCCCTCCACTCACCTCTCTGCTCCTCGGAGGAGAGTCTTGGTTCCGGAGTGGACGCAGGGCCATCTGGCCTGGCTGCTGCTGACTCCGTTCCTGTCTGCGGGTAACCAAGTGGATCAGCTCCAAGACCATCTCTGAGCAGTGAGGAGGTGGAGGAAATACAGCACTCCTGCCTTGCCTGGAAAAGCCTGCTGGCACCAGCTGCTTGCCCTTGCTGGCAACCACATTCGGCTGCCGCTCTGAAACGCAGAGTCCGAATCACGCTTATTAGTGTCAAATTGAGAGGTGGTAAAGGGCACCAGCATTTCCGGAACTGGCACCCGCTGGCGTCTGGCACAGAGGGAGCGCGGACGGCCCCTCTCGGGAGAGGTCCGGAGGGGCGGGAGGACTCCAGCACCTTGCTGGCCCATTAGCCGATGCAGGTGATTAAGACACAGTCCCTTCAAGGTGCATGCTGTCCTCTTTTTGACAGACACTCAGAGAATGAGAGCCGATAGTTAATAATTAGCCCTAGAAAAATAGCGCCGGGAGGCGAATCTGGGAGAAGCAGTGTGTCCTGGCCTCCCGGGGCAAATTAATAAACCGATGCACGCGGCTCAGAAGACTGGTAAACCCGAGAGAGGCAGCCTTTCCCCCTTCTCATGTCAGCGGCTCTGGCTCGGTCGGGTGCAGGCCCTGGGCTCTCTCCGCAGACGTTTCCGTGGCACAGCCGGGGGAGGGGATGCTCCTGCCGCCTTGTGGCAGAGGCAGGGGCTGCCGAACGCCCTGTGATGAGTGCGCGGGGCACAGTTATTCAGCCCCACTGTCAGGGCCCCCGGGGTCGTCCGCCTTGAACGACACTTCTCCTGCCAGCCTCCTGCTCCGCTCTGCTGCGAGGCCATCAGTGCTGCTTATTGCTGGGACGGTGACCCAAGGCTGCCGCACACCTGGGGCTGTGGGGGGCTGCAGCAGCCTGGGTGGGGCCGTGCCTGGAATGTAGGCTCTGCGGGAGCAGCCCGGGCCCAGCGTCTTTGTCCTCCCTTCTCTGCAGTCAGCGCAGGGGTCTCTTCGCCCCTCCCGCTCGGCCGGCCCTGAGCGTGGGCCATGTGCTGCACCTTTGCAGTCTCTGCGAGCATTTCCGGCCCCGCCGCCTCTTCTTGCAGCCTGATTGTCCCTGGCACTGTGGAAACCTTCTAAGTTCCTGTGTGGGATATGAATCCTCCCAGGCCACATCTATGCCTCTCTGAAGTTCTCATTTTGAAGGAAGAAGAGGACAGAGGAGGGAAATGCCACATAAAGTTATTTTCACAATATAGTTGGGTAGCCAGAAAGACAACGAGCCCTCAGGGCCAAGGGCCTGTGCCCTTCTCGCTGGCTTGGGCAGGGACACCGAGCCCTCTTCGGGCGCACGGCTGGCCCTGCCTGTGGGTGGTGTGCCGTCGCATCAGCTGGTAGCTGCCACCCCAAGTCACCATCCCCCTGAGCGAGCTCGGCTGTCAGGCTGTAGCCTGGGGAAGGCTCCTTGCAGACATTTCCAGTTAGCCAAGTACAGAGTTTCAGTGCTCCTTTGACAGCCGGGGGCTGTGCCGGACTCACCTGGAAGACCGACCGAAAACTCCACGTCGGCCAAGATTGCAAACAACTGTGCCCTAGAGCCCTCATCTTCTTGCTCCAGCATTCTCTGCAGTGGGAATCATGATCTTTGTGATCCTTGGTTATGGAAGCAAGAAGAATACAGGAAAAACCCCTAAAAGTCCATTAACAGACCGATGTGCCAGGAGGTGAGTGAATCTGGTGTCCATGTGTGTCGTGTGTCAACTTGGTTGGGCCACAAGCCCAGATGTTTGGTCAAACATTATTCCCGCTGAGTTTTAGGGGAGAGTAGCATTTACCTGGGTAGACTTTGAGCACAGTGTGAGCAGGCCACTTTCCACTGGCTGGGGTGGGAGGAGAACAAAGGTGAATCTTTCCAGCAGGAAGGAGTTCTGGAGCAACTGCCCCGAGCTCCAACTGCAGCTCTCCCTGGGTCTCCAGCCTTGGGGACTGCATGCACATTGCACACCCATGGAGCCCTGCATCGCGAGCCATCTGGCTGAATCTGTCAGTTCTGTGTCTTGGAGAAGCCTGACTTACACACCACAGTATGGTAGGGACCTATGGGTCACGCTGATGCTCCGAAACCTGGAGGGATTTCCATGATGCATTATTCAGTTAAAAAAGAAATATGTGAAAGCACATGTTATAAAACAATCAAGGCCAAAAATGTGTGGGTGTGTATTGGCAGATTACATAAGAAGCATAGAGAAAGGCATGGAAGAAGACACATTTTAACCTTGGGTATCTGGGAGGGGAGAAGGGAGGGGAGAAACTTGAATGAGATAGGAAAATATGTCAGATAATGTCGATGAAAACCATAGAGTGTTTACTTCTATGCTTTTATTAAAAATGTGATAGCTGGGTGCGGTGGTGCAGCCTGTGATCCCAGCTCTGGGAGGCTGAGGCAGGAGGAACACAAGTGCAAGCCTAGCTGGAGGAACTTAGTGACTGAGAGTCTGCCTCAGAACAAAAAGTAAGAAGGGCCGGGGGGTGTGGCTCAGTGTGAAGGCTTTGGGTTCCATCCCCAGTAAAAAAGAAAAACTTCAAATGACCATAGGCAGGGCTCAGAAGTTAACATAAAAGATGAAAAATGTATGCATCCTGGAGCTGGAAGCTGGGCCCACTGGTGCTCTTGGGTTTCTGATACTTGAGTATTAGGGTAATTTTTCAAAAGATTCCTGGGTTCCACCCCAGCCATTCGGATCTGGTGAGCAGGTTCTCCATGCTCGGCTTGTCCGGGCTGCGCCTGTGCAGCTCCAGTCGATGAGGCGCCTGCTCTGTCCCCTGAGGACCGGAGGAGCGGCGCTGCCGGCTGTCCCGAGTCTCCCTCCCTCCTCTCCTGCACCCGTGACCCCTCCGGGCTCAGCTCAGCTCGTGTCCACGCCCAGTTCCATGCTCTGCTGTCAGAGCAGCATGCTGGGACTCGGGCAGGACCCCTAAGCCGAGCTTTCCCCGTGACCTCGAACCCAGGACTTTGTTTCTGGCTCGGGTGCCCTGGCCTCCTTGGGGATGGCCCTGGCTCCTGGAGGAGAAGTCAGGTAAGGCCTAGGTGTCCTGCACTTGCAGCCCCACCCCTGCCCACCCAGGCTGGCTCTGGGAGCCCACAGGCAGGCAGGAGCGCTGGGAAAAGGCAGGCACGCCCTGCTTGCTTTGTCAAGTCAGGAGGTGCAGTTGTTCCTCCTTTTTCTCTCCTATTTCCCCTGATGCTGCCTTTTCCTTCTGTTGACTTCTCTACCTCACTCTGCAGCCCAAAGTAACTGGAGCAGGTGCAGTCACAGCGGGGGCAAAACTATTTCCGGTTATCATTTCCCACTTCCGGGCCCCAGCTAAGGTCCTGAGACTCAGAGCCATTAGTGTCGCCTTCATCTGCCTGACCTGGCCCGAGCCAAGCCTGCTGTTCCCGCGTCACAGGGTTTCAGCCGTTTTTGATCCTTCCTTGATCTCCCACATGGGTTAGAGGCAGAGCCGGCGGTGGGCTCACCCCATCCACCAGTGCGGGGAGCGAGTCGGTGGCTCCCCACAACGCAGATACTTCAGTAGCAGGAGCAGTACTTGAACCCCAAGTCTGACCTCAGATTTTTTTTCTCACCTCCACCCACCACCACTGCCTTCTGCCTCATTTACATGCAGAAGGACACTCCCTTCCCCCCCCCTCCATCCTTAAATACCCAGCCTTAGTCTTTGCCGGCTGCATGTGAACACACTCAAGATTGACAAGTGACCTGACACGACACGCTGGGTTATTTTTGTGTTTCGCATCTGTCACCATGAGTCATTCTGTGTGGGGTTCTAACTCTACAGTGTGTGCATCACAGACTGCTCAGGGTAGAGTTTTACAAACATGTTTGGGACAATACACGCTGAAATTGGCAAAGTGCGCTCTCCGGGCTAGAACCGCCTTGCAGCTAACTGGACACTTGGTCTTCTCATTCCTGGGACACTTGAACCATGGGCTTGAAAGTTCCTTCTGAGAAGGCAGGAAAACAATACCCCACCTCAGAGTTAAAGCAGAGAAGCATCCTGAAATGTGTGATAAGAGCGTAGTTCCCCAGCCTAGGGGAACTTGACAGAAGTACACCACGGCTACTAGCAGGGTGCTCTGGGCCCAGACTTCTGTCCCTGACAAATGGGAACATTTCCCAGTGCAAAGTGCAGATGTATTTTCAAAGCCGTTCCCAGTTATCAGCACTGTAAGAAGCAGAAAAAACCCACTGGTCACCAAGAGTAGAAGACAAAGAAGGCTCAGAGTTAGGACAGTCACTTGGGCAATTTTGATGACCCACAATATTTTGATTAAAAGCTAGTGAATTATTTAGGGAAACTCCTTACCCAGGATAGAATCAAAGAAGTTAAAATCTTACATAATGAACCAAAGAGACCACTGAGCTTGTGACCAGCAGCCAGTCTGACAGCCAAGTCCTCTGTCCTCCTCCAGGGCTGGGCCTGCACTGGCCTTTGGAGTGTGGCCACGGGGACCGTGAACCTGCAGGTCTTGGTCCATGGCCTTTGCTGCTGCACTGACCACCTAGCCTGCTGGGTGTCTTCTTCGGCAACTTGAGAAACCACAGCCACCCCGCTTCTTTTACTCCTTTAAAAATCAGAGCCCTTGAGGTTGTCTGTTGGTCCTCTCTCAGGCCACATCCAGGAATAAAGTTGAAGGAAACTGGAGTGGAAAGAGCTTGTGCCATCTGTGGAAGAAGTGGTCACCCAGAGCTGGGCTGCGGGCCTCTGAAGGCCAGGTCCACCTGTCTTGCTGTCACAGGGACAGAAGAAGCTTGTCCTAGTCAGAAGTGAGGCGCCCCTTGCAGTCCAGAGCACATCAGCAGGGTGCGAGGACCTTGCCGATCTGACCGCTGGCCTTGGTGACTCTCCCCCAGCTGTTATCTGCACACTCACACTGGCACTGACCGCTGATTAAGGAGCCACCTCTCTCAAGGGCACAGGAAGAGACCCCAGCTGCCTTTGCCTTTTATCTTCATGAGGCAGACAGGAGGGTAGCGTCAGAACAATGGACCCAGAACAAATGGGAGATCGACAGTCTCTGGTGTGTGTCAGTGCGGGACTAACACTGAAATCCTGAGGCAAACATCGTGGTGTGAAACAGGTCGTGATGAATCTTTCATCACTGTGCAGTGTTTGAATTCAACGCTCATATTCAGCAGTTAAAGAGGACCCAATTGCCTGAGCTCTGTCTCCACTCCCCTTGCTCTGCACCTACAGGCAGGGAGTCCTGGCTCCTCCCCCGAGGGCTGACATCGCTCTGCCCGAGTCATGAGTCACGGACAAGAAACTTGGGGGCTTCAGGCCATCTTCGTTCACAGTTCCCGATTGCAAGGAAGGGGCATTAGCGCCCCTTTGCAGAAAGGTCATCACCATCATGGTGTTCGAGGGGCAGTGAGATAGCCCGAGGTGCGCTCATGGGCCGGGCAGCCCACTGAGCTCATGTGAGGACAGTGTGAAGTGCTTCATCTGTGCGACCAATAGAGCTCTGTGCTGTGGCATGATGAGTGCAGACAGATGCCTTTGTTCTGCTGTTCTGAATTTTTACAAGCTTGTATTTGTACTACATTTTTTACTAAATATAATAGCTAAACACCTTTCCTATTTCAAATCCTTTTTCCCACTGTTTCCAATTCCACACGCCTATAACAAACCCAAAAATGTTGTTCTCCTCCTCGTTCAAGCTGATCCCTGAGAACAAGGACCACCACACACGCAGCGCCCTCGAGGCCCGCACTCCTGTGTCGAGGAGAGGTCTGAACCACAGACACTGAGCCCTTTTAGTGCAAAGTGCGCCCTGTTGTCAGCTGCCTGCAGCCTCTCCCTGCCACGAGAAGGCCCAAGGAGCTCAGCCCTGCAGATGAGTGCAGAGCTCCGACAGGAAGCCCCGCCTGCGATCACACAGCACCTCTGGCAACCAGCGTTTCCATGAGGCACGACACGCAGTCAAAACCGCGTAGTTTTCATTTTTGTTTTTATGAGACTTTGGAGTTTAATCCCTCTTGGCAATAATCTGTGTGATGCTGGTTTATCACAATGGGGAAATCTCCTGGGAAGAAAACAGGGGTCGCTGGTTAGTGTGGTTTTGTTCAATTGAAATTTTATCAGCTAAACAGACTTTGTGGGAGCAGAGGCATTTTGAGGTAGGGTTGAGGCTCGAGAATCTCTCAGCGCCTCCAGCCGCCTCTCGGCCGGAAGTACTCACGCCTGCCCTGGTGCCCTCAGGCGCCCTTGCCTACACGCAGGGACAGAGGGCGCAAGGCTTCAGGGCAGAGGAGCAGATGGCTGCAGCCAGGAAGCCCTCGTCCCCAGACAGCGCCCCGCTTCCCTCCCCCCGGGGCCACAGTTGAAAATGTCACCTGGGAGAAGAAGCCTGCTTAGCTTTTATTAAGCTACTTGGCTTTTCCAGGGGTCTTTAACTTAAATCTTAGTTAAAGGGTAATTGGACATTCAAGAAATGGCGCCAGTTCTCTCAAGGAAGTCCACGGGTTTGTTAAGGACTAGCGGGGAAGAATCCCAGGAAGAGGAGGTCACTGAAATCTGAACCACACTTTGTGAGTGACAAAATTGCTAGGGATTTTTAAATTTCTTCCTGCGGGCTTTTTTGGGTTTTATTTTTCTTAATATTTTCTACAATGCTCATGCATTCACTTTTTAATTAGAATAACATGTCACTGTTTTAAATTGAAAAGCAGGATGCAAAAGTTTTCGTGCACGCTTGTCCTAGCTCCAGAGCAGCAGGCTTGCAGAGTCACTGGGGAGAATGAGCCGAAATGTATGCCGTGCCTGTCCCTAGGAAATGTCATTATGGTTGATCTTTTTATTTATGTTTTTTATGTATTTTGCAAATGTTCTCTAAGGGGTCTGTAGAGGATTTATAATCTTAAATTATGAACATAGTTTTAAAGGCTTGAAATTTGATGAGGAATGTAAGGAGGAGAGATTCTATTAAATTCCAAAGGATTGTTATTCTTCATATAGCAATGACATATCCTGCTAATTCCTAGAATAGTTGAGATTTCTCATAAATACCTAATTGATACTTGGGGAATAGCGTATTAGTCTTTTGGGACCAGCGCCCCAAATGCCCTAATGCCTCTAAACTGAGTTAATGCCACCCTCAGTGTTCGGACACCATGTAGGGTGCTATTCAGGGCCAGTTGCCCTCAGATGACTTCCTGTCCTTGGAATACGCTCATTGCCTTCCCCTCCCCATGGGTTTGTCTGGGCTCCACAGTTCACTAAAGGGACGTAGACACTCCATGTCTTTTTGTGCTTTTCTGCTTTTTCTTTCAATGTGCTCCAGGGCTGGAGTTACCTTTGCAGGGTCATTCCCTACAACCGAAACTGGGATTTCATATCTGGAACACAGAATGATCTCTCAACATGGCAAGCCCCCCCCCAACTCCATTTTAAATGCTATTAAATGTACGAGTCCGAGGGGAGAGGGGCTGGACAAGAGAGCATCACCTCCGTAATTCTGAGAGTCATCTCTTTGTTCACCGTTAAAATTATGACAGAATCTCACACAGGAGTCCTTGCTTGAAAAGAATATGCCTCAGGCTGGCTGCATCTAATTTGATACCTTGTGACATTAAATGCTCAAAGGTCTTTGGAAAACCTGTGAATGAATCTCTTATGCCAGATCTTTTTTAGACATATAAGGAGTTCCAAATTTAGGCCTTGGTTTAAAACTAAAATAATTTGCTTTAAATGAAACTTTAATTTTAAAAAAGGAGGGAGTTCCTTTTTCTAAGAGGAAGAAATAGTGACAGGAAATTGCAGCTGTAAATCAGAGCAGCTTAGCAGTGTCTAGCAAAGAAATCTGTTTGTGGAGCTAAACATTCCTTCTTTGACGCAATACAGTAAGTGCAACATGGAGCCACGAGCCACCCCAGTAAGCGCCAGCTCTAAGAATAGCCATGTATCCATTGGGAAGTATTTTTATCGTGTGTGCGTGAGCTCACAGCTGCAGCCTGTGAGAGCAGAGCATGAGGCAAGATGATTCCATCCCTGTTTCCGAGGAAGAAGCGACTGATTGTGTGAGGCCTGGAAACACCAGGGCTGCTTAACGGACCTTAGTGCTGAGAAGAACAAAGGAAAAGCCCTGTGTGCAAAACCGTTCCACCTATGAAGTGAGGTTCGGAATTCTTGCAGCAGTGGGGCTAAAGATGCACACAATCCCTGCCGTTCCCTTTAGAACATGGACCCTAATTCCCATCCCCTTGAGCCAAGTTGAACTTCGTGTTCCACTTCTCACTAATAAAATATGATAGAAGCGACAGCCAGAGACTTCTGAATTGGGTCATGGGAGGCACGAGGTTTCCTCCTCGTGCTCTTGGATCGCACTTTCTTGAGGAAGCCAGCTGCCATGTTGTGAGGACACTGAAGCAGTCTGTGACAACCCCTGTGTGGGGAGGAACTTCTGCCACAAGCCCTCAGGGAAACCAGGTCTGTCGCCAGCAGCCACGCAAGAGACCTGTCCTCCAGCACGGCCTTCGCCCCAGTCAGGGTGTCAGCCACTGCAGGGCACCAACACCTTTGCTTCACCCTTAGGAGGGACACTGAGCTGCACCCACCTGCTCAGCCTGCCCGGCTTCCTGGCTGTGAAGAATGGTGCGATGTCGTCAACACCTGCTGATCTAACTGCTCGGTTTCTGGGTGATTTGATACATGGTGGTGAACAACGTGCGCATCTTTCCTCTTGAGCGCAAACTTAAATCTCAGGCTTGTATTCCAGTTTACTGTGAAGATTTGTATGTTTTCAGGTTTGTGCACTACTTTCAGGCAGATTTAATTATCTTCACATCTTCCAGCTCTGCAGTTGTCACATGCAGCCTGGCAGGCAGTGGTGATGCTCTGGCTCATTCCCTCGTCCTGTAGATGGTAATCTAAGGGTGTCCACAGTTGGCGGCAGAGATACCAGTGTTCTGGTTAAGATGGACGGTGTTAGTAACTTAATTGTGCTCAGGCTTTTAAATTTTTTATTAGTAGCAAAGACTAGAGGTCCTCTTAGAAAGAAAACTGTCTCTGTTTGAAAAAACACCTTGATGTGGTTCCAAGGAAAGAGATGAGGCCAGAAGAGTACAGAGTTGGCAGGAGCGAGGGAAAAGACAGCTGGCTAAATATTAGTTTGTTAGCGAGAATCGCATCTGATGGCGACAGCGGTAGAGGAAGAGGTAAGGGAGAGAACAGGTGTCCAGGCAGGAAGCTGCACCTCAAGCCAGGGGAATGTCTGTGGATCTTTAAGGAACTGAAATTTCTAGCATTAAATTTGAGCAGTTTGCATTTCTGCAACAGAGCTCCCAAGACTTGCAGGACATGTTGGCTCACACCTGTAATCCCGGCTGCTTGGGAGGGCAAGGCAGGACCATAGAAAGTTTAAGGCCAGCCTAGGTGACATAGTGAGACCCTGTCTCAAAATAAAATCTTAAAAAGTACTAGATGTGTAACTCAGGGGTGAAGTGCCTGCCCAGCATGTGTAAGTTCCTGGATTGGATCCCCAGTGCTACAAAATAAAGAAGCAAAACAAAACCTACCAAGACTTTTCAAGGGACTTCTCTACTTCTATGAGTGATTCATTTAATGGAAATTTAGAAGAAAGGTCAATAAGGTGTAGGAACTGAGATGACAGGGGAGGGAATCAATTGAACCAAGAACTCAGAATTTAAATTTTTCCTCAGAAGAAGCCATGTATAAAGATGGGGCCAAAGGATATGTATGTCTACTGATGAGATTAGTGCCATGAAAAAGAAACCAAGTACTCTATACAGGGACAAGAGAAGAGACACACCAGCAAGATTCAACCCGGCAGAGGCTCAAGTATGGGCAGCTGTCAACATTTCATTTGAAAAAAGAGTCTCTGCCGGCCTTGCTCAAGAAAGACCTTCTGGAGAATTGGTTCCCTGGGATTCATGTCACTGTGCTCAGCTCTCAGAGCCTAATGCTCCCATGGTGCAAGAGGGCCCGGCTACTGCTTCCATTGACAGTAGACCTTGTCATTGTCCAGATGACGTTGGTTTTGCCAGCATGCAGAAGGCAACAGCTGTTGGGTAAGGAAAGCTTTCACCTAGATTTCAAAGGAAGTCATGAGAGGCCAAGAAAGGAACCCCTGAGAGGGCAGTGCATGAAGCTGTGGAAATGAAACTAAAGGTGCAGGAGAGACCCCAGGAAGAGGATGATGCCAGGGATGTGGAACATCTGCCAAGGAAAGCTGCAAGCCATGAGAGAAGCCAGCCCAAGAGACAGGTGTGTGGGCTGCAACCAGCAAGGTCGTGGGGGTGGAACTGATACAGGGGGAATAGATATAACTCCCAGATCTGCTAGATATCCAAAACATGAGTTCATGTTCTCTAAAATCTAAGAATGAATTCTAGGAACAACAGAGATTAAAGAGTAGGAAAAATTTATTTAGAGAAAGATAGCTTCTGCCCACCCACCCCACTTTTCAAAGACGTTTTATAGGGCAAAGCCACGAGGTGAGATGGGTACAAAGTGGGACAAAACTGTAAGGCCCAATGGAAATTTACAAGGTGGGCATGACGTGGGACAAAACCATGACCAACCAATAAGATCACAACTACAGCCACCCAGGTAAGATTGATTAAATGGGGATCAAATGGGAAAACAAGTCACATACAAGGGATTTCCCAATTAGAATATCAGTCACTGCTACCTATCTCCAGGGGAAGTAGATCCTCTTCTCTTTTTTACAGTGCTAACCAGGCTGGCACCTTGAGGGTGGCCCTGTCTAACTGCCCATGAGATATTAATTAACTCACCGATCAGCAATAAAACCACTCAGGCCCTGTGGAACCACATCTTGCTACCTTGTGACCTGGATGCGGGATACAGAGCCCAAGAACTTAATATCTGCCCTGCTGGGTTTTTGTCTTACTGTGATCTGAGTCTTTTCTATTCTCCTATTCCTCCCTTTTGGAATTGGAATGTTTACCCTGTGCCAGAGTATCTCAGGATTGTGTTTCTTTTTTTCCCCCCAGAGGTTCACAGTGAAGAATTTGCCTTGTGTTTCAGAAGAGATTTTGACTTGGATTTTCAGGAAAATGCCAGAACTGTTGAGACTTTGGAGAAGGGGTTATTATATTACATTTCTGGTTGACATGGGATAGTTATGTAGGTATAATTATGAATTTACCATTACAGTGGCACCTCAATTCATAAACTTAATTTGTCCTACGATTCTGGAAAAGATGGATGTGTTTGTGTTTGTGTGGGAAAGATGGCTGTGGTCATATTTGTCACCCAATGCAGAATTTGCAAACAAAACAAAATTTCACCACATGCTTTTATTTGTGAACCAAATTGTTTGCAAGAAAATGTATTCGTGAACAGAGGTTCCACTGTATTTTTATTTGGAGATTAAGTACATTGTTAGGGTAGAGCATCACCTTGGTCCTGTTGGGGTCCTTTCGGTACAGCACCTCCTTATGCCTTGGCCTCTGTATCCGTAAGAGGATTAATAACAGCTTCGACCCCATTGGACTATGGGGAGGGTGAAATAAAAACATATGCAAGCGTTTACCACAGTACCTGCCCCATAATAAGCACACAATGTATGACATCTTTACAGAGCAAATCCATGTCACAATCAGCCATAGTCAGCTAGCCTAAGTGACATTCATGGGGTCATGGAAATATATGGCAAGTGTTTAAATAAAACTTCTTTATTACACTAAAAGACACATTACTATGAATCCCCCTCAATTCAAACACACTCAGCCCGTCCTTCTTGTCACTTTCGGAAGCTTTCTGGAAGCTTTCTTTCATGAGTGTCTTCATGAGGTGTGATCAAAAATTCAGTGAATGCTGCTGCTGCGTGCCATAGAAGGGAAAGGCAGCTCATAAAAACATTACACTGTGTCCCCACCCTTCATATCCACTGGATCTGGCACCATGTGACTGCTGGTTCCTCCCCAGTCAAAATGGCCATAAAAGGTAAATATTAATTCAGGATATCAAGGCAGCCACAACAGCGCAATTAAAGACACAAGGAACATATTGGCTTCCACTGGTCCGTAGAGTTCGATTGGAGAACTTCCTGGGAATGTGACTTATAAATACCATGCCAGGGCAGTTCTGACGAAAACAGTGACAACCCTGTACCTGTTTTAGAAGGGTCTTTCTATGGGCACCTGGCTGATGGCGTAGGAAACACCAATACTCAGAAGTTCATTGAAAGGCTATTGCAGGCTGGGGATTTAGTTCAGTGGTTCTGCTGCCTGCCTTGCAAGCACAAGGTCCTGAGTTTGATCCCCAGTACCAAAAAAACAAACAAAAGAAAGTGTTTGTTCGATCCCCGGTACCAAAAAAAAAAGAAAGAAAGAAATGAAAAGAAAGGCTATTGCAGTGGTCCTTGTACAGATGAGAAGAGCTTGAATTAATGCTGCAGCCTGGAGGATGGAGAGAAGATGCTAGCTAAGGAACTGCACTGGGTCTAAGAATCTAGCTGAATGTTGGCGGCAAGGTAAAGAGAAAGGCAGCAGTAACCAAAGACATCAAACTGCACCGCCAGGCAGCTCCATGAACCAAAATGGAAAATAAAAGGGGATCATACTTTACCCCTTCATATTCCACCTTTTAGGAATTCATGAACACCCGTACACACACAGCAAAAGCTGCCCCTGACCTGCCCAAGAAAGGTCCAGTCCCTAAGACAGTCTTCATACTTACATTTCCCCTGACACCTCTCTCCACCTGACTGTCTGTCTGCCTTTGTTCTTGAGAAGGCAGACCTTACCTTGGGGAAGCCCATTGTCAGAGAGCTTCTGTCACAGGCTGCCTCCTACTCCAACTGAGACCCATATACTGGGGGTAAAAGTTAACATAAGCAAATGCCAGCATCAAATTCCTATCCCAGTAGAAGAATCGATAATTGGCTTTGACTTGTGTGTGTGCGCGCGTATATATTTGTGTGTGTATTACCCCAACACACATATGTACAGGAAGACACATTCATGGAGCCACATGGCTTCAGGCAACTCATGGCAACTGGTCTTGGCATCACCATGGTAACGTGAGCAGAAGCAGCTTCCTCATCTTACTGAGAAAACCTGCAGCTGTGTGATACGGACCCCTAGGGAGAATTTTCACCACCGTTGTACCATTATAGCAGTCAATACTTGGAATGCTCTCCTGGCTTCTGCTTATCTTTGATTGCTTCTAATCTCTCTGCTGTCCACTATTTCAATCAGCCATCTCCTGGGAGCCCCGATTTTTCTCCCAGTCCTGCTGCTGGAAAATGCTGGTCCACAGCTTCTTTGGGCCACTGTACTGAGGGCCTTCTCCATTTAGGTGACACTGGTATGAGAATAAACAATTCTGCTCTACCTTAAAGGTTATTTGAAATTATGTGTCACCTAAAAATAATAATGACAGCCAGGTTTCAAAATGCCATAAGCATCTATTTCTTGGGTTATTTAGGTAAGCACCCATGAAAATGACATACCGGTGACCTACAGACTTGAAATGCCATGGCAGAGGCCAGCTACCTGTGGATGAGCTTTAAGAAATGCCTACCCTGCCACTCCAAAAGAAAAGCAATCTGGCCCTTATTACTTATCTCAGGGGAGCAGGAAATAGCATTCATTAGGGAAACCCTCTTCCCTTCAACTCCAGGGGGACTGTGAGTCTTCCAATTGTACTTAAACATTGTATCTCTAGTAATAGTTGTCCTAAGAGTGAATCTTTTCTGCCTGATAACACTCAGGTAATCTCCCAAGACTTCTCTTAGCCAAAACTCATCTTACCTAAGAATTACTGTCCAGGTATCAAACTATTATTTTTCATGTGTTGTCTGTGGGCAGTACCATCCGACGTTTCATGTTGAGTTTCAGTTCAAACAGAACTTGAGTAAAGATCTGTATGTGTATTCACACCCCCACGCACCTGTGCTTGTATTTATACGAGTGCAAGGCAGGGTCCGTGTGTGACAGGGACGCAGAGCTGAGAGCGTGGCTTTGGGGTCAGACTGTCCTGCGGTGACATCTCCCTCTACACGACTGCTTAACGGCTCTCCTCTCCGTCTCCTCCTCTGTAGAATGGAACAGTAATAGTAACCGCCTCCTGGAGTTGCAATGGTTAAATTAGCTAGTATGTATCAGTACTTACATCAGCATGGCACATAGCACGTGTCTAACAAACATCAGCTGTTTTAATTAGAAACAGTCCTAATAACCCATATTTAAAATTAATTACCTCCGCATGAGCAACTCCTGCTAGGGTATGTTTGCGGCAAGCTGCTGCACTAGCGGGGATCTCGCGCCTGCTCTGTCGCCCTTACCCCAGCGTGACTGGGCGGTGCTGTCCTCCCACGCCAACCTCCGTGCGCGGGCAGAGCGCAGGTCCGGGGCTCCGAGGCCATCGCGCCTCTGAGCGCCCTCCAGGGCCCCTGGCTGCCCCTGTGGCGTGGGCGGAGGAGCCTTGCTGCACTTGGGGGTTCTTCCTGCGCCCTTGCGGGGGCTTGCTGGGGTGCAGGACGCCAGGCAGCCTCGGGCTGGGGACGGTGGCGCACACAGGCAGCGCTCTGGGAGGACGGAGCAGGGGCGACGCCTTGGAAGAAACGGCGGCCGAGCACAGGGACGTCTCCCTGGGGTGGAACGGAAGAGATCCGCATGCGGAATCGTGCGGGCCACGGGGAGCGAGAGAGAGGGGACCATGGCGGCCCTCCGTGGGGGACCCGCCTCCTCGCTCGCGTGGGGTGACAGCCACTCTGCGCCCTGTTTCTACGCCAGCCCAGAGACAGACAGAGGGACACGGTCTCTGGCCAGGTCTGGGCGCTCTTTGCTGTCCAGCAGATTTGGGTTTTTAGAGCACTTCAGCAGCAGATGGTATAGCAGATTCAGATTACTCAAGTTTCCCTGTAGTTAGCAGCGTACACTGCTATGGGGCGTCCATACAATCGATGAACAAATAGCGCTGCCTGAATAACTGGAGTCCACACTTTAAATGGCACGGCGTGTGTGTGTGTGTGTGTGTGTGTGTGTGTGTGTGTGTGGTATTGGGAGTAAGGCCAGGACCTTCATACTGAGCCACATCCCGGGCCCTCTTTCTGTTCTGTTCTTTCTTTCTTAATTTTGAAACAGGGTCTCACTAAGTTGCCTGGTCTAGGCTCCAATTTGCAGTCCTCCTGCTTTGGCCTCCCAGAGTGCTGGGATGACAGGTATGTGGCATCCAGCCCTGCCGATGCCACTGATTTTTACTTTCACGTCCCCTTTGCTGTCCACGGTTCCATCTGCGATGCCACTTGGCAGCCAGTCTGCTTGGGTCCTTGGCTGTGGCAGTTTCTCAGGGCCCCTTGTTGTTGTGGTCAGCACAGCCTGGTGTTTTGCAGGACTCCCCAACAGTCCGCGGTGTGGTGGTGTTCGGGGCACAGCAGAGTGAGGCAGCGTGGTCAGCACGTCTTAAGGGGCTGCGCTGTGTCCAGCTGTCGACATTGGCCTTCGCCTCCTGGCTGGAGTGGGCCGATCTCTGCCCCACTACCAAGCCCTGCCCCTCCTTTCCCGATGTGCCCAGGGACAGAAGTGACCAGGAATTTATCTCCCCTCCTCCACGGCAGAGTTATACATAAATTATCTGAGATTCTTCGTCATGGGAGATTTGTGCAGTCATTTTTCAAGTGAGATTCTGTAAAAGGAAATTGGCCAAAAAGGAAAATTATGGTCAACAGATGTGCAGAGATAAAGATGAAATATTGAAAGCAGCAAAGGAGAAAAGCCCTGAGAAGTTACATTTTTCATCTGTTTTTGATAATTACCTGAATAATCAGACAAGTACTTAGAAATATGTTCAAAGATGTTTACTACTACATTGTATATAATAACTAAAAGAGCAACTGGAACATCCAAACAACTCAAGGGACACTGAGATAACTGTGTACGCAGAATGGAGAACTGTGGACACAGATACAGCAGCGGTGTGCTGGTATACGCCAGCAAGTTATGCAGCAGCTCGCATGACTGGTGTATACATGTACAGGAGAAACATCCGGAAGATGACTCTGCAGAAACATTACTATCAGTATCTCCAGCGGGAAGGATTACGTATAATTTAGAAATTTCTTTTGAATACCTAAGCTTTCTGGGGTTTTTTAATAGATTTTTATTTACTTAATCAAACATAAAAATTGAAAGCACTTCAGAAAGGGCTGTAGACGGAAGCGAAGCTTTTCTGACAAGCGTGCGCCTAGCTCGTGGTGCCTCTGGCCCACGTTACTGAGAGCCCTCTGAACCTTCACAGACGCCTCCGGACCTGGAGCAGGGGGAGGTAAGGTGGTTTCGTGCTGCGTCCTGCGAGACCAGTGCTGTGGTCAGCCATGTCCCCAGGGTCTGGGTGCTCAAGGCCTGGGCCCCAGGGAGCGTTGTCTGGACCCATGGGGGCTGTGTGTGCTCCTTGGGTCTTGAGTGCCTGGGAGGGAACTGTAGGGCCTTAGTCCCTTCCTGCTCTGTCCTTTTGCTTCCTGGCCATGCGAGGAGCAGTTTTGTCAGCCTACAAGTTGCCACCACGATGTGCTGCGCCCCAAAGCCCACAGTCACCACGGGACCTCTCAGTCCACTGTAACCCCTAAAACTGGGCCCAAAGGACCTTTCCTCTTATTGGGAATTAGCCCTGCTGTTTTGTCACAGACTCTGAAAGCTGACTGATGCAGCCAGTGGTGCTAACTACAGAGCAGTCTCTCTGCAGTCTGGGACGAGGGTCTAAGACTCCTGTGTGACCCTGTGGCCCCAGCTCCACCCTTTCCGGTGGGCCCTGCAGTGCTCGGTCCTGGCCTCCCTGTCCTGGTGCTGTCCTGTCTCAGTTCACTCTCCTGCTCCCCACACTGTGCTCAGCCTTAGCATCACAATGAAGCCTCCCTTACCTCGCCTCATCCTCAGTCCAGCCGACATCTCAATCAAGGAGGACCGTGACAAACCTGCAGATGCAGCGGCCCTGGCTCCATGTCCTCTGGCTGCCTCCTGCTCCAGAGTGCAGGTCGAGCACGTCCTCCCCACTGCAGCCCACACCTTTCCAGCCCCCCAGAGCCTGTGATTCCCCATCTTGTGAGAGCTCACTGTTGCGTCAGCTTGAGTAGGAAACGCCCAACTGCTTGGGTCAGCACGGGTCTGTCCCAAGAGACTGACCCGACCTCCCTTCCGGGAGAACGTTCCTAAGTCAGATTCGTGTGTAAGTCTGACAAAGTGAGGCTTACACACCTCTGGGACAAGAGCCATGCTTACTGCTTTGCGCTTCCTGGTGGTCCCTCCACATCACCATGCTTCTCCTGCTGCTTCCAGACCCCTGGGCTCTGACTGAGCGCTGTGCCGCTGAGCACCACCCCACCGCACAGTGAGCACAGGGCAGCACCACTGGGAAAGGGCCTGGCAGACACCGGAGCTACTTCCGAGATTTGTTTGCATCTATGAATGTCCCTAAGCCGGGACTTACTGTGCAGAAGACAGAAGAGCCGTCCTGGGCGTGAGCATCACCTGAGTGGAATGAAGGGAAACAAAGAAGCAAGGTGCTTCTGTTTCTGCAGAGGAGCTCCAGTCTGCACCTCTCCTTGGACGTTTTCTCCTGGCTTCCAGCGCAGACCCTTCAGCCTCCTGATAAGGACTCACACGGAGCAGGGCAACACGGACACTGCAGTGAGCTCCAGGCCTTCGACTGAATCCTTGGGATCTCAGAGTGCAGACAGCCCTTTCCACTCTCCACAGCTGGTTCTGCAGGCAGCCTTGTAAGCCAATCTTGTGAACCCTCACGTGTGTGCACACTGTATCGAGTGTGTTTCTCCACTGAGCACTGATACCCTCTAACTCTGTGAGCATCTGCTGCCTCTACACCTGCTCCTAGAGGAGCTGCCCATCTTACATTTTGGTTCAGGCCTCGTTGTCCCACAGTCAGGCACCCCTGTGCCCGGGACAGTGTGGTTGTGTACTGGGCTCCCAGTGCCCTTTGCTGGCCGCCCTGACCAGTGACGTCACTGTTAGAGGGAGCAAAGGCATAGCGAGTGGGTGGAGCAGCACTGGTGTGGTGTTCGCAGGCCAGCCTTGCTGCCTCCGAGCTGCCTGGCACCGGGGCTGGGTGAGAGGGAGCCACAAGGAGAAGGCAGGGACTAAGCCTTCATTTCTGTACCTGTGGGAGCTTGCTGGGTAGGCTCATCCCTCCTTGGCAGGAAGAAAACTGATGTTGGGTTTGTACGCAGAAGGTTTGTCGTATGACTTACACACACCTGTGGAAAAAGGAAAATATGAATTCAGGAGGCTTTGGCCATGAGTTTGGCTCATGATTTCAAGGTGCTAAATAATCGATTCCAAAACCTCAAGAATGATTATTACAGGCCAGGGGATTTAGCTCAGTGGTTTTACCGCCCGCCTGGCAAGTGCAGGGTCCTGAGTTCGATCCCCGGTACCAAAAAAAAAAAAAGAATGATTATTGCAGCATTGGGAGCCAGTTTCTCAGTCCAGTTGCTCTTCCTTTAGCCCTAAAGGGGCTCCTGTCCTTGCCGATGAAGCTTGGTTCCTTGCTGTCCTCATGGGGGCACCTTGCTGGGCTCAGATTTCTACTCTTCAGCCCAGCTTGGTCGAGCTCTCTCCTGCTCTTTGAGTTGTGTTCACTGTCCCCGAAGAAGTCTTTTCTCAGTTTTGCATTCTTTCTTCTATTTACACAGCTGCTGCCTCCCACAGACGGGCACAGAGACTGGCCACGGCCGTATCTCTAGCGCAGCCCGAGCAGCCCTGACCTGTAACATCCCCAGTACCCTTTCTGGTCTGCAGACATCCGGGTCCTGGAAGACTGGTTCTCCCGAAAGGCTTTTGGGCAGTCCCTGCGGACACCTAAGCTTTGTGCCCTGATGCCGAGTGGGCTGTCGAGCCAGATCTGGTGAGATTATCTCCGGTCGAGACTCAGCCTGACTACAGCCCACCCTCTCCCTTTGCTAGGAGAAGCTCCACTTCAAACCCATGTGGCCCCAGGACTGGGGAATTTCAGGAAGCTCTGGCTGTGATCAGCTGGAAAGACAGGCTTGACGGAGCATTTCAGGCCCATTATTCTCCCGTTTATAGGCAGCTGTGGGCCTGGTGGCTCTGAGTGGTTGTGAGCCACCTCCCTCCTAGTCCACACTGTGCCGCCGCTGTCTGCACCAGGCTGAGGACCCTGCTGGCCGGGGCAGCCCTGCACTCCAAACCAGGGGGACTTCTCGCTGTTTTTCTTTTGGCAGAATAATAATATTTTTTATTTTATTGCCCTTGCTTTGCTGCTTCATTGCTGTTTTGGGGTAGGGAGGTCTGTCGGTGTTATGACACAATCCCTCTGGTTTGGATTTCTGCTCCGATTCATAGAGTGCTCTCACCTGCTTACCCCGTTAGAGATGGTGGGCCAGGGAGCAGGGAGCAGGGAGCATTCATTTGTCTGATTCACACCCTGGCCTTCTCTGGGCTGGTGCCTGTCTCTTTCCTGCCCTGGGTGCTGGCCAGCAGCAGCACCTGCACATCCCAGCCAGCCTGTGACGTTGGAACCCAGCAGAGACTCCAGGGCCCCTGTGGGGCTAAGCTGGGACATTCTGGGGGTGTGGTGTGCTAACTGCATTTCGGACTTAATGATATTTTCAAACAATTACAGTGGGTTCATCAAGATGTAACCCGAGCATTAATTCAAGGAGCACTGTGCATATGAGAACCAAGGCAGACTCAATAGGAGCCCTAGAATTTTCATCACAGTAATTCCTGTCTTTCGCTCTTTTACTTTCCAAGTTGGATGTCCCACTATGTGCACGGTTGTGTTCGTGGGTTCTCCCAATCAGGGCAGAACAGAGCAGCGCTAGAAACACACAGGGCCCATGCTGACACGTAGCTGCATCTTGCTTCATTTGTCTGAAGCAAATGTGATCGGTTTTCATTTTCTGTGACATTTATTCTTTCAGGGCGGGGCTACAGGGGAAGGGGCACTAGCTGCAAATATGACAAGGTTAGAGCACAGGGTCTGGTCTGAAGCATCGCATTCAGACAGCTGACATGCTGGGCTCACCAGTCGATATTATTGATGCAGCCAGGCCTCCAGTTGGAGTAATGTCTATAATAAGATCCAGCCCACCACAAAGTGGTGAGTTGGGGGTAGAACGTCTGCAGCCCATCTTCAGGGAGATACATTTTGGGAAAATGTTCTTAATCTTAAAAATAGAATTTGAAGAGTCTGTAGTCAGTAAGATGCTTCATTGGTTTCACATAGGAGGCAACACTGTTCGTAAGACTAATGGAACTATCTGAGGAAGCTTCGCTTCCATGGAGGCGGGGAGTGGCATGGGCCGGGGCTGAGAGGCCCTTCCGCCAAAAGCCCCAGCGTGAGCAGCCGCACTTAGCACACAGAGCTCATTTCTTCTCTTTGCCTGGTTCTTGTGCTGGCCTCCAAGCCAGGGAATTCCTAGTTGCAGAGTAAAGTGTCCCAGAGGGACGCTGCCGCAGGAGGGCCTGGCCCAGCCGGGCTTGGCCATCCACCCACACACTCCCTAGGCTAGCGTGTCCTGGCTGCCAGCTGCTGGAGCTGGGAGATGTTCAAGAGGAGGGCACGGGACACCAGAAAGGTGAGGGACTGCAGAGGCAGGAGGGACGGTGAGAAGACTTCCCCAGAAAGGCCGAGTCATCCCACAGAAGCAAGATTTAGGAGAGCAAGAAGAGGCGTGGAAGGAAGATCGAGGCTCTGACACAGAAAGCCTGGCAGCCTGGTTAAGTCCATGGCGCTTGAATGGAGAGGGAAAAGAAACGGGGAATGCGGCCGTAAGTTCATGTTCTGAACCCAGAAAGAAACCCTGAGAGGCGTTTCCAGCCTGTCGTCCCCGCCCATCCTGCAGGAGGCTTCCTGTGATTGCACCGCCCTGCTGCCGGGAGGCTTCAGGGACAGGGCCCCGAAAGACACCCACGGGAAAAGGCGCCCAGACCTGTTTCAGAAGGCGGCGGGAACGATGGGGTAAGGGTGCGCCAAGCGAGGCGGAGTGTGTCAGCCGGTGCGGCCGGGGAAACAGATTTAACGCAAGACACACACGCACGTGAGAACTTAGGAGACTGGCCGCCCACGGACGGCCTCCGCAGAGTCCGGCGAGGAAGAGAGCAAGCTCCGTGGGTGCGCTGCAGAGCCGGAGGGTCCAGTCGGCGGCCTGGAGCCCGCTGCAGTGTCCGCATGAGCCCGTTCAGGAGGCCGCAGGGCCTGGGTTGGAAGGCAAAGGTGCAGACTGGAGCTCTCTGGAGAAACGGAAGCAGCCTTCCTGTTTCCCTTTTATTCCATTTTGGAGACAGCCCTCCCTGGGATGCGTCTCCCACACCCAGAACTGCGCTGACCCAGTTCAGTTGTGCGTCTTCTACTCAAGTTGCCACAGTCAGGTAACTGTCGCAAGGAGTATTTTGAGGGAGATTAATGGGCAAGTGCCTTTTACTGTAACAAATTTCTAAATCATGTAAACATTCACTGTGTTTCAATGACACCACATATCCATGTGTGGACATACCGCACAGCGTCCAGATAGTGTGCATGGGTATTATGTTTTTATGGATCAGTTTTAAAAATAACTTTAAGAAAATAATGGGAGAAGGGGGAAACAGGGCACGTAGAGCAGGCACACTGCTCAGCACAGTTCCTCAGGCCAGTGGAGAGGGGTGAGGGAGCCCTGGGGTCACAGGGCCAGTCCTGGAGCAGGAGCCCAAGCGGAGTTCTGGTAGACCTGGCTGGCGGCCTGGGAACGCACTGGGACGTGCAGTCATCGAGGAGCTTTCCAAAGACTTGCTTTGTGGCTGGAAGGAGCTCTTCTGTCTGCTGCTTTCTGGTGAGAAGGTAAAGGCTTGATGCTCCGGCTGTCTCTTTGGCCCTGACCCAGCCCAGAGCGCCAGCTCGAGAGCCCCCTTGTGTGCGGTGCTTTTCTGCCTGGAGTGGGCAGGTGCGGGCTCGCACCCATGCTGCTTCTGCTCCAGGGACAGTCAGTGCTGTGTCACTAGGGCAGCCCGAAGGAGGACAGCAGCCACCTCACGTGGCGTCTATGGGCGTGTGACCTGGTCAAGGCCCAGGGCAGGCTGCCTGGTCCCCAGCCGCTCACTTGCCCTCTGTGTTGAGTGCGGGCTATTCGTGCCAGCTCCCCTGAGCCACCTCAGCCAGTCTTCACCCCGGCACCGGCCCAAAGGGTAGATTACTTGGGGTAAGAGCAGAGGGTTATTATTCCTTGCCTTTATTTTTTTCTATAATCCAATGGTGGAAATGTTATCTGGGATATGAACTATTGCCAGAGACTCCTGCAGTAAGTCTCTAGTCCCCACCTGCCCAGTCTGCGATGCAGGGCTGAGAAAAAAAAACACACTAAGAGACAGAACTAGGAGAGAGCAAGCGGGGGCCAGGGCGACCAGTGCTGGTGCAATCGAGAAAGGCCCTGGCCAGGCTCAGGCACTGACTTTTATTGGCAGTCAATTGGGGTAAAGGCAGCTACAAGTGGTTTCTATAGAAATTAAACAAGGCTCACAAAGGACAAGACAAAGCATTCTCAAATTAGGAACAGAATAGACAAAAATACATGGTGGTAATTAGAACACTGTCCTTCTATTCTGAAGGTTTTAGTTGTGGGAACAGAATTTGGGTGCAAGTTACCCTGACCTCGGCACGTAGGCTTTGGTCAGACTCACTTCTGTAAACCAGCCAGCTGTGGGGTTCACTCTTCACAGCCTGCCCTGGGCATAATCAAGATCACGGTCCTCTGCAAACTATAGGTAAAACACCAGCATTTTCCTCAGTGAAGTGTTCTGTCAGTGAAGCTCTCTTGACATCTCTGCCTCTCTTCGGAGAAATCCTATCACCGGGGATATGCCCCATAATCTGTGTTTTAGTCAGACTTTCGTCACTGTGACCAAATACCTGAGAAAACAACTTAAAGGGAGCAAAGACTTACTTTGGCTCACTGTTTCAGAGCTTTCAGCCCATGGCCAGCTGGGACATGGCAGTGGCCTGAGGTGAGGCAGAGCATCCTGACAGAAGGAAACTGTGCACCTCGTGGCAGCCAGAAGCAGCGGGAAAGGACGTTAGACAGAGGGGCCAGGGATGGACATGGTCCTCGGGGTCACAGTCCCACAGCTGCTCCCTTCCACAGGGCCCCACCCCGGGTGTCCATCCATTCCCAGTGATGCCATCGAATCACGATCTCATCAGTGGATCAACCACTGCTGAAGTTAGAGCCCTAGTAGCCCAATTACCTTTTGAGTTTCCCCTCTGGTCACAGGAGACTTTGCGGGGACATTTTGATCTAAGCCCCAATTGTACAAAGGGTAGGTGACATTGTTTAGAAGGACAGGTGATGTATACAGTCCTCTCGGTAAGAGTCATGATTAGTTTTTAACCTTATTTTTTTTTAAAGTTAGCATCAGCTTAAAGTAAGAAAGAAATTGGTGTATGCTATGGCATGGAAGAAAATCCTTAAAAATAATTCCCTGGTGGACCATTTTTAGTGGACACTAATTTTTGCTTCCAGCACACAGATCCATTCTTGAAGGTCCTAAGATTGTTGTTCTTCTGCAGGTTTTCTCTGTGGGCCAGGCTCTCAGGGTGCACCCTTCTCCTGGCGCTGCTTACGTAGCTCTGGATGCTCACAGAAGGACCAAGGAGGATGCTCCCTTGGAGAGGCGGGCTGTGTGAGGACAGAGAACGGCCACACAGCGTCTGACAAGTGTGCGGTGTCTGAGGCCGGGTCTGTGCAGTTATTTGACCAACTGAGGTCAGAAGTCATGTCGCGCTCCCCCAAACCCTGATCATTCAAAGCAGAGTATTTTTATTTGCATCAATTTCTGGTCCACATAAATGTGAAATGGGTCCGAAGTGTTGAAAGACAAAAGAGAGGCAGAGGTGCCGGGGCACGGGGCACGCCCAGCCCCAGGTGGATCCTTGACCCAAACCGAGAACCATGCACATGCGCGCGTGCATGCTGGCTTTCATTCAGAGTGTGAGCACATCCTCGATGCAAATAAGCAGAACACTGCCGGAGTTTCACAGGCATTATCCAGGAGATCAAGAAAGGCAACGGCGGGTAGTGCGTGCATCGGTGTTAGGAATCAAACCCCTCTCCGTGGTGGCATGAGCTGTCTGCAAACTGTGTCCGTCCCCGCTTTGCTTTGGCAGGAAATGGCGCTGTGCTTGGCTCAGTGACATTCTGTGACATGCGCCTCAAAGCTGTGCGATGGGCGGGGAGAATGTCACCGCCTGAGGACAGCCTGTCCCGGGCAGTGCGGTTGGCAGCTGAGGGATTCATCAGGACACAAACAGCGGCTCCACTGATCCGGGACGTGGCTTTCCAGGCGTCGGTGAGACCTGGGCTAGGGAGCTCCATGGTGCACCCAGATGGGAGGGAGACCTGGGCCCAGCCTGGGTGCAGGCAGGCAGGGAGGCGCTGAGTGTGTGGACAGCGGACCTCTTTAACGAGTGGCAGCTGTTCGTAAAGGTGCCCCGGAGCCACCAGGCCAAGCACACACCTAAATGGAATCCACTAATACCCTTGTTAAAAGGTTTTTGAGCTCAGTGGCAAATTGCTTCTGAGCAGACAAAATGCTCCATTTAAGGTTCATAATTGGAAAACGATTTATCAGCCTAATGATCGGGAGGGTGCTGGTTATGAGAAATGCCTGCCTTAAGACACGCACACGTTTGCATGCAGCTCGGAGCTGGGGAGGAGAGCAGGAAGGACTCTCTCTGGCTACAGACCGGACGTTCTTTGCGCTGGTGGTGCTGGTGAGCTCAGCCCCGAAGGCGAGCGGACACTGGCCCAGCCAAGAGCCTTGTGCCTAGGACCGGCACACGAGTGTGCACAGCCCGTCTCCGTGCACAGGTGTGCGAGGAGGTCCTGCAGGTGCAGGGGGAGGAGCGAAGGGCTCCACCGCAGGGGTCTCACCCAAGCCAGGACGAACGTGTGGCCAAGCGCTTGATGCCCTGGGACCCAGCCCTTGGGGGCCAGGGGAGCAGAGCTGCTCCGTTTCGGGGAGGTGAGGGGCAGGAGCCACCTGGCCCTGGTTCTGCTGCATTGAGCTGTGGGACAGAGGAGAGCCGGGGAGGAAGCCGTGGAGGGCAGGAGTTGCGCAGCTAATTTCTTCTCTCTCCCTTCTCCCAGCCTCTCTCTCCCTGCCCCTCCTGTGTGTAAATTCTTATTTTCCAACATAGAATAGCAACTTTTAACATTTATAGTAACAAATTTTATAACCCATATCGAGAGGAGTCAGTCATTATTATTACTTTTCTATTTGGTGGTACTGGGGATTGAGCCCAGGGCCTCTGTACTGAACCACTTCCCCAGCGCGTTTGCATTCTTCACTTGGAGACAGGGCCTGGCTAAGTGGCCGAGTCGCCCAGCCAGGGCGCAGCCTGGAACCCTCCCACCCCAGCCTCCCGGGTGCTGGTCTTACAGGCGCCTGCCACCTCCCCAGCTGTAAGTCCTGCTGTGAGGAGAGCGATGAGTGTGTCTGGCGTGACGTGTGGGAGCCCAGCAGCCCTGGAGGGTGTTGGCCTCGCCGCCTACCCTGGGTTCCGCCGTCAGCTGCCTCGGCTCGAAAGTCCTGCGCGTGCCCGCAGACCCTCGGCGGCGGCAGGCAGCAGTGCGGGGAGCCCTGCCGAGGCCCGGGCCGCGGAATCTCTGTGGGCCCAGAACCTCCAGACGGCCTCACGGTGGACCGGACCGCAGGACCTGGGACAGCTCGACGGGGAGGCGGAGTCCGAGCCGCCCACTCGTCCAGGGCAGGGCCGCCGGCTGCTGGGCGGAGCGGGCATCTGCCCCGCTGTCTGTTTGCTCTCCTCCCCAACGCCAGCTGTCCGCTGTCACTGCTCCGCAGCCCGCGCCTCCTCGAACCTTCTCCCTTCTCTCTCCGCCGAGCTGAGTGTCAGGCGGACGAGGTCTTCAGAGACCAGGCCCAGGGCTCCTGGGGAGGCAACTTGCGGGACAACAGTCCCCTGGTCATCCAGTAACTCCAATTCTCAAGGTGGCGTTTCCTGCTCCTGGGTGGGATGCGATGTGCACCAGGTAGCACGTGTGGGCTGCTCTCTGTCATGACGGCGAACCTTTGAGAGCTTTCGGGAACAGAAACAGCCCGCTGCGTGCCGTGGGTTCGCCAGCCCTGCTTGTGTGCAGGTCCTGTTCTCGGTAACAGCGCTCACCCGGCTCTGTGGCCTGGCTGTGCCCATTTAGGGATGGGGAACGAGAGGCATGGCGAGGCTGACGTCCCCACCGGTCGTAAACAGAGGGCCAGGACTGAAACACAGGCGGCCGGCCGCGCCTGTGCTCTTAACAGTTTGCTGTGTTGCTCCACAAAGCGGGCTGGGGAAGGCAGCCACCTGGGTAAGGAGCTGGACCGGGTGTGGAGCCCACGCACGCACCCACGCACGCACGCATGCACGCACACCTGGTTTCTGTGTGTGTTGACAACGTTATGGTTGTCCGGGCCTCGTAGCCCTGGGCCACCCCACCCGAGTCCACACCGGCTGAGTCAGGGGAGACTCTGGCTCTCCCTGCAGAGCACACAGGCTCAGGGGGGGTCCCCGGCGGGCCACACCAGGGCTGCCTCCTTCGGGAAGGTGTGGAGTGAAGGCCCGGGAGCAGGCCTGTCCTCAGCGGGGGCTGTCCCCTCAAGAAGGAAGTTATGGAAACGAGGCTTGACCCAGTCCACCCCGCATCCCTGAAGGACAAGGGGGTCAGCACCCAGGGTGCGGGGTGAGGACAGGCAGAAGGCAGCCTCTATGCCAGGGGAACCGGGAGACTCAGCGGTCTGCCAGTGCCCTGACCCTGGGGTCCTGGCCTCCAGGATGGTGGGGGTTGGATCTGTGAGGCCCAGCCGCTCTGTCCAAGTCCCGGGGAAGGGCTTCCAGGCCTGGGCTCCTGAAGCAGCCGGCTTGCTCACAGCCTGTCCCCGTCGGCATCCACGTCTTCCCGAGCAGGTCTTTCTGCTCCAGTGGCAGACAACAACGGAGCCCTCGTTGTCCTCCTCGGGACTGTGGATCGGACCCTGAAGGGAGAAAGGAGCGGTGGGTAGAAGTCAGCATGGCGACCGCACTCCCGGGAGACTGAACCTGTTGCTCATCACGTGTGGTTCACTGTGCACATTTCAGTATTTGAGTTCTGATCAGGCCCAAGGTCTGCGTTTGTTCCCTGCTGGATCTTGGTGCTGTAGCCTGTCACAGGGTTTCTTTACTGTTTGCCTCTGGATCCTGGCAGTGTCAGGTTTCTGTGTGAGAGGGGCACCACGGCTGGCTGAGCACCAGCAGTGCCTGTTGGAGGCAGGCAGCTCCCACACCCTGAGTTGGCCGCCTGGGTCTGCCTGGGGTTATTTCCAGTCTTCTTTAAACCTGTGTCTGACTTCACACCAGTACCCTGTGTAGGACTGCATAACTCTGTAATTGTAAAACTCCCCTAGCCCCAACTGCGATTGAATGTGAGTAAATAGATAAAGATGCTTCTTAGTTCCAGAGGACACTAGATAAGATCCGTATCAGCCATAATTATCCAACTCTTTGTTCGGGACACCACTATCTATAGAACAATCTACAAAGCATCTGCTGACTATCAGTACATGTCAGGCTAATTAACATACAAATGTAAGACCACTAAACCTTTGTTCCTTCTTCTGTAAATTTCTCCTGTTAACTCCCCTTCAAGCCCCTATAAAAAGAGCCTGGGACTCTGGACTACGCCTCTCTAAGCTACTTTGCTTTGGGAGTGCCGTCTGGCCAGACTAAGATCTGTTTCACTTTCCAACTTGTCCGGTGTGTTCCTTCCCGGGTGTTCTTCGCTGCAGTCAGCTCCTTGGAGCTTTTGGTAAGGCCCTTGGCCTTACATTCTGGAGGCACCGCTGGGATCCCTGGGTGTGCTTCACTACAGTCAGCTCCTCGGAGCCTTTGGTAAGGACAGCGGTCTTACACCTGACGCTTTGCTCACTGTAGTTTCATAAAGACTGCCACATGTGGGGGCTTGTGAACGTGCGCACACGCGGGGGGTGGGTAAAGGCTGCAGGCTTCATAGTTCATTCCTAAATACTTTGGTATGAAAGTTTTAAGAATAAGGACTTTTTCATACTTAAAATTTATCACAGCAAAGAAAATTAGTAATAATCCCCAAGTATTGCTTACTATACAGCCTATATTCAGACATCTCTATCAGCCCCAAAGCATTTAAGGCTATTTTAGGAAAAACATGTTTATGGTAGATCCTTTATCAGTATCTCCAACTTGTTTTTGATAGCTCAAATTTTGAAGCCTTTTTCCTTGGATTAGTTTTCATAACTTACAATATTACTAGGAATCTGTCCTAAGTATTAAAAACTGTTGCCTTAGGGTTGCTCATTAAATCCTCTTAAATTATTTCATCCACCCCTATATCTCTAGCTATTTCTCCTTTTGCCTTTCTAATCTTATCTATTTTTCTTTGAGCTCTCTTTTATTATCTTTCTCACTCATCTATCTCTCCTTATCAGAATCCTAAGTGATTTATCCATTTGTTAATCTTGCCAGGAAGCAGTGCTTGGATTTATGTCACGATAAATCCTGCTTGTGCTATTTGATTATATTTGAGTTTTGTGTTTATTTCACCTCTCTTCCTAGTTTATTTGGGTTTATTTTGTTGTTCTTTTTAGAAATGACAGCAGCAAGTCCTCTGCCTCTCTCCCTCTCTCTCTAAACTCTTCTCTGGGCTGGGTCTCATTGTGACTCAGCGGTGTGTATGCTGCACATTTCTTTTTATGGCTTCCTAGAAAAGTGATGAATTTTCCTTTGATTTCTTCTTTAATCCAAAGGTTTTCAGCTGCTACTTTTTAGTTTCTAAGTGGGTAAAATTTTTTGTCATTTTTATATCGCTTAGATCTAATTTTATTAGATTATGTATTAAAATTATAGATTATAAAACATCAATGCTTTTGAATGTTTAGTCTTAACTGAATTTATTTCCCTCTCTTATAATTACTTTTTATACATGTTCCTGGGCCCTTGAAAATAAGGTATATTTCCCCCATCCAATGGAGATAAGGTTCTATAAGCATGAATTACATTAAGTTTATTGATTACCTTTTTCATTCCTCTACATTCTTGCTTATTTTCTTAGCTGGATATGCTGTCAAAGGGAAATATCTCAAAGTATCTGATTATAATAGTAATTTTATAAGGCTCCTTTGGATTTCTCATAGTTTTTGCTTTATGCATTTAGCTTCTGGAGTCTGGGATTTAAAGGTTGTGTCTGTTACATTGTGTTAATAGATGTCAGGTTTGTGGTTAGAAAGTGCCCTCCTATGTTCTGTTGCTTGCTTGGGGAAGGCAGTGTGTATGTGTGGGGTGTGTGTGAAACCAGGGCCTTTGCACTGAGCTGCACCTCCCGGCCTGTTTTTTAGTTTTAGACGGGGTCTCACTAAGGTGCTCCATTGCCCAGGCTGGGCTTGAACTTGTGGTCCTGCTGCCTCGGGGATCGCAGCGTGTGCCGTCACACCCAGGCTGTTGATTGCTTTTTAAACACGTTTATATTTATTGGTACAGTGTCATTAGAATGTGATGCTTACACTCGAGGCAGGGCTGGTGCCTGTGCCTGACGCTCCTTTCTAGTCCCCTGCCGCCTGCCCTTCCCTCCTCTATCTCCTGGTCCCTCCCCATTTGCAAAGGTCCGTGTCCCTGCATCCTGTCACCTCCGCTTTGGATCTCCCTTTCATCTTCATCTGCTGCTGTCTCCAGCTCTGTCTTCTGGTTCCCTGGGTTGGTCCAGAGCCCTGACCCCTTCCTTGGGAGTGCATGTTGGACGGCCAGTTGGTTTGCTCCTGAACCTGGAGGGGACGCTGTCTTGGCCGGTTCAGGATCTGCCGCTGTTTCTCTCTCTTAGCTGTGTCGCCGGCATGTTTTCACCATCAGTGTGCAGGCGAGAAAGACGATGCTGTCTCCGTCCGTGTCTTGAGGATCTTGGAGGATGTCGTCGGGCACAGCGGTCACAATCCTGTGGGGTCTCCCAGCCCTGGCCCTCAGTGCTCCCTCAGGAGCCGGGGTAGTGAGAAGGGGCCTAGGAGGGGCTTTAGGTGCCTGGATCCCAGGAAGCCTGGGCCCTCCCCTCGCTAGCTAGCCGGGCTGCTTAAGCAAGGCTGCTGGGAGTCACCCCCGGAGGTGTGAGCGCTTCAGACTTCCAGATCTCTGGCTGACAAGAAATCCGTTGCATCATCTTAAAGAGATTAGGCGCTAAATTATCTTTCCCTGAAATAAAGCTTAATGTGTGGAAATCAGTCTCTATTTTTTAAACAAATAGGAGGAACACTAAAAGTTTTAGACAAAACTTTGGCTTGTCCATTGTCTGGAAATCTAGCAGCTGGCTGGCCTCCGAAAGGGAGAGAGGCCTGTTCCTCCGAGTGACAGGTGGCACACCCACGGCCTCGCCCGAGGAAACCCCACCAGCGACCAGCCCAGTGGATGAAAAGGCAGGCTGCACGAGAGAAACCATCCGCTTTTACTGTATGCCTTCCAAGGGTCTGTGCTCAGCGAGGGAAAAGAAAAGAATGTTCCTATAAACTAGTCGCAGGAACACACTAAAAACCACCAGGGAATTTATATTCTAATATTTCACTGATCAGAAGAAGGAAGCAGGAAGTCTTACAAGATTCGAGAAATAGTTGTCAACAGGATTGAGAAACCATTTTTTTTTCCTGCTTCCTATTAAAAGGAAAAAAAAGGAGGAAAGGGAGGAGGGGATAATTTGTGCAGCTGGGCTAGAATTCAGTATCCTATTTAAAACTTGTTTACTACAATGAAGTATACATAACAGCTTTTTTCTTTTATTTTGCTGTTTCTTGGAGGTCGGTGCAAGCTATCCTGCCTCAGCTCCCTGAGAGCTGGACTGCGGGTGTGGACCGCCACGTCTGGTTTTTCAAGCAAGTGTGCAATTCAGTGGCATTCGTGGCATTCAGGATTTTGTGCACCCATCAGTACTGTGTGTTTCAAAACGCGTCACCAGCTTCTCGGGAGCTCCGCGCCCGTGGTGCCCCTGCTCCGCCGTGCCCCAGTCTGTGTGCAGCTGCCCAGGGAGTCGCTCCGGACACTCGGGGGCCCGATGAGGGCGCTGCTAACCGGCGGTCCTGAGCTCTGGGGCCGCCAGGCGGAGCCGCAGCGCGGTGACAGCGAAGACCCTGCCTGGTACCGCCGGCCCTGCCGAAAGCCCGCCTGGCCGGAGCCGGGACTGGGACCCCAGGGCCCCTCGCTCAGACCCGGGGAGGCCGGCCCGCGGTCACAGCGCCCCCTCTGCTGGCGGCCGCCGGGACTGCACCCCGAGAGCGGCCGGAAGCGCAGCGCCGCCCTGGTCTCCCTGGGTTGGCCGGGCTGGCCGTTGTGTGATGTTCACGGCTGAATTTTCCCAAGGCCCACTTCTCTTTTTTACTTTTCCTTATTTTAAGAAAAACTAAAACAAAATTTCATAACAAAATGAGAATAACAATAGTTAACAGTGTGCGTGATTGTCTTCCCAAGTAGTTAGTTACTCCAGGATAAAAAGGTTCTTCCTTACAAAGAGGAAACAAACATAATAACACAAAATTTCTTTTCAATGAACCAAGAGAAACTAGGAGTATAAATGAAACGAATTAGCGTAACATTAAGTATTCTTGATACGGTGGGATGGGCCATGTAGGGAATGATCTGAACTTCCCCCTACTTCCTGTCTATCTCCTATTTTGCTCTTTATTTATATACATGTATTTTAATTTTCCATGTAAAAGAAACCACGAGCTATTCACCCGTGTGTCTGGCCTAACTCACTGGGCTCTGCTGAGTCCTGGCAGTTGATACAGTGCAGTTTCAATGTGTCCAAGGTTGTTTCTTCAACTCTGTAAGCAAGGAACGGCAGAGGCAGCCTTGCGAGGTAATGTACCACTGCGACTCAGGTCAAAGGCTGCAGAAGGCAGAGACTCGCTCTCCTTTGCTTTTCTTTCCCTTCCCTTCTTTTGTTGTGCTGGGATGGGTCCTAGGGCCCACACGTGCTAGGCAAGTGCTCTGTCACTGAGCTACAGCCCCACCCCTGAATGTATGTCTTTCATGGTGCCTCTGTCAGTCCTCTTTATTATTTCTGTTGCTAAATAGTACCCTTGGACTCCTGGAAATGGCTCCATATCAGCTTATAAAGATTTCCTTTCTTCTTTTTCACAGCTGCATACTGTTCCACAGTGTGTCAGGTACCATGTTTTATTCAGTCACTTTCCTGTATTTGAGCATCTGTGTTATTTAGATATTTTACAATGTCAAACGATGCCATAAGAGTAACTTCGTGTGTGTTTATTTTTGCATTGCTGGAGGTATACGTGCAGAGTAAGCTGCCAGAAAGAGAACGGCTGGTCAAACAGCAAATGTGTGGTCAGTTTTGTTAAAGTTTATCAAATTGTTTTTCCCAGGGGCAGAAAATCACTCTGAATCTGTAACTAGTATTTATTGTGAGGATAGCAAGAATGTGATTTCTAAAAGAAGACCAGAATGTTAGCCCCGTGGTTGCCCCTCAGGACTCAAGAAGCGGGGAGGTACAGAGGGAGGGAATGGAGGGGGCCCGAGGCCCTGAAAGGCTGGGAGGCTGCTTCCCTCGAGGGTCCACTGCCAGCGTGGTGGCCGCAGGGCCCCTGGGCCTCCTGGCTCAGCCCCGCCCGCTGCCTCGCTGGACCACTCCGTCCGTCCGTCCTCCTGCCCTTCGCGCCTGGCGGGCCGAGCCTGCGGCCTTGCTCTGGTGACTCAGCGGCCGCGCAGTGCTGGGGAGCGGTGTCCGTGTGTCCAGGCGTCCTGGTGTCCAGGTGTCCGTGTGTCCAGGTGTCCAGGTGTCCGTGTGTCCAGGCATCTGTGTGTCCACGTGTCTGTGTGTCCCCGTGTCCGTGTGTCCAGGTGTCCAGGCGTCCAGGTGTCCGTGTGTCCCCGCGTCCGCGTGTCCGTGTGTGCCTGCGTGTGCCCTGGCCTCCCTCGGGGGCTCCGTGCACTCCTCCAGTGGGGGGAAGCTGCAGCAGTCCCTGCCCCTCCCGGCCCCAGGACGCAGACCCCTCCCGGGCTCAGAAGGCAGAGTCGCCTGGGTCCGCACGCCCGGGTCCCGCACACCGGAGCAGCCTGGGTGCAGGTGCAAGAGGCGGGAGGGGATCGGCCAGGGCTCCTTCACCCGCGTCAGCCAAAAGGCCGGGAAGCCGGCAGGATTTCTTGACGAAGACGCCTGTTTCTGGAGTGGGGGGGCTTTGCAGAGCGAGCAGGTCAGATGCAGCCGCCGCCAGAGCCCAGAGGGTGGTCTGTCCAGTAGCGAGCTGTCAGCGGGCAAGGAGCTGCCTTGATAGGCGACCAGAAGGTAGGCGCCGCCTGCTGCGTGGGGAGGCTGAGGGGCTTGGCCTCGCGCTTGGCCTCTGGGTCACTTGTACCTGGGACAGTGACAAGTCACAGAAAAAGCGACCTGAGTTCGGTCCCCGCGATGGCCTCAATTCCGTTATGAATCTGCATGAGGACACACACCCGTCAAGGAGATGCACTGCAACAAGCGGCGAAGCTACTGCCCCCAATCCGGGATTGTTTATGAATCAAGGAGGAAGGCCCTGCAGAGAATGGACAGTATGATAAAGCAGGAAAGATATTTATTACGCACAAATGTGGAAAAATTCAACCTCACTAGTAACAGAAGAAATCCAAAGGGATAGCAACAATATTGTTGCTTGCATTGCTCACTGATACAAACATTTCGGCAGGGAGGGGTGTAGTGGCTTGGGCCTAGATGTCCCCCACAGCCTCATGCAGTCATAGGTGGGGCTTTTTCAGAGGTGGCTGGACCCAGGGTATGATGCTGGGATTAAGGTGGGGGTTGACTAAATCAGTCCATGGATTGGTTTGGCACCACCCTGATCCCTGTAGCCTAGATGCAGTGTAGAAGGGGCAGAGAGACGCTGTTAAGGTCCTGACATGGACTGTTTCTCCTCTGTGACACCCCTCTGCCATCCACCCTTCCTCGAGGCCAGCTGACTGGACTGAAAGCTCTACAAACTGTGAGCTAAATAAACCTTTCCTCCTTGAACTTTGGGCCTTGGGTATTTTGTCTCAGCAAGGAGAGAAGAAACTAAGACAGAATTTGGTACCAGGGAAGTGGGGTCATTGCTGTGGTGTTACCTGATCATGTGGTTCAGGAGCCTTTGGAGCTGTCTTGTGGGAAGAATTTGGAAAGGTTAGGAGATGCCGGCTGAAGAAGCAGCCCTGGAAAGCCTGAGGCTGTACTTCCTGTGAGGTTCTGGTCAGAGCTCAGAAGTCCAGAAGGCTGTTAGAAATGCTGCCGGTAAAGACCGGGCTTGGGAGGTTCCTGCTGGGAAGAAGGGCTGCACTGGCTGCTGGCCTCCAGGTAACGCATGATGTGGCCTGGCAGAAAGTTGGTTCACATCCAGAGACCGCCTGAGACTGAGGTTAAGGGCAACAGACTGACTAATCTTGCAAAAGAAATTTCAAGGCAGGCTAATGTTGAGGCGGTGGCATGGGTACTGTTGGGGGCTTTTCACCAGACTTATGTTGAGAATGAAGAGCAAAGAGCCCAGCAGAATGGTTTAAAAAGTTGTGAGGTTGGCCAGAAAGGAAGCTCCAATAAAGTTGCAGCCTGCAAAGATGGAACAGAGGAGCAATTGGTGGCTGAAAAGACTAGCAAGGAAAAGCCAAGTATTTCAGAAGACAACAGGAAAGATGGCCTGAGGACATCACGAGAACCAGCAGGACTCCAGCCTTTGTGGCCTCAGAGTTGCAAAGGTGAAAGATTTTGCTTTGAGAAGAGAGCCCCAGAGCACCACGTTCCAGTATGGGAGTGCCCTAGGAAAGTTGTTTCTTAGGATTTGGTTCATAGGCACTCAACCCCTTCAGCTGAGAGAGAAGGAAGCCTGGCTACAGCTACAGCTGGCAGCAGACCTTGGCATCATCCACGTGGCGCTGGTTTTAGGTGCATGCAGAATGCAGGAGTGGTGGGGTCAGGAAGGCTTCCACCCAGATTTCAGAAGGAGGCCTGGGAGGCCGGGCAGCGTGCCCCTTTGAAGGCAGTGGTAAAGCTATGAATGTGAAGCTAAAGGTTCTGTGGAGACCCCAGAAGTTTAAAGAAGCCAGGAATGTGGATCATCTGGGGAAAACTGCAAGGAGGGAGCAGAGCCGGCCCAAGAGAGAAGCCTTGGGAGCTACAACCACAACAGTGCCACAGGGGCAGAGCCACCCAAGGCTTTTGGAGTTCACAACTTGCCACAGATTGCCAGGGATGCTGGACATGGAACTACAGGACCTAACGTTTGCCCTGATGGACTTTGGACTTGCTTCGTTCCCATTCCTTTCTATCCCTTTGTTTGTACCTTTTGGAGTGGAAATGTGTATCTTGTTGGAAGTGTTTAACTTTCTTTTCATTTCTACAGGGGCTCACAGATAAGAGTCTGCCTTCAATCTCAGAGGAGACTTGGGACTTGGACTTCTCAGCAGTGCTGAAACCGTTGGGACTTTGGCAGCTCTTGGAGACAGACTAAGTGTCTTTTGCATAAAGGGATGTGCATGAGTCTTGGGGGCCAGGAGTGGGATGTTATGACTTGCATCTAGATGTGCCCCTAAAGCCTCATGCAGTCATAGGTGATGCTTTTTTGGAAGTGGCTGAATCTAGAGAGTGTGATTGATTCATGGTGCAGTGCTAGGCTTAAGGGTGCTGGGATTAAGGGTGGGTGATTACTGAATCAGTCCACTGACTGGTTTGGCACCTCCCTAATCCTGGTAGCCTGGAGACAATATAAGGAACAGAAAGAGGCTTGTCTTGTCCCTTGCTTGCTTTGCTACCTTCTGCCTGCCATGGACTGTTTCTCCTCTGCGATGCCTGTTTGCCGTGATGCCTTGCCTTGGATTATGGACTGAAACCTCTACAAACTGTGAGCTAAATACTTTTCCTCCTTTAGCTTGTGAGAGCATTCAGTATTTTGTCTCAGCAACAAGAAAAGTAACTTAAGACAAGGGGAGACGAGCTTCATGGGGTTCAGGATGTGCTGCCCCAAATAGAGCCCTTTGTCATCGGAGAAAGCTGCAGATGCAGGAAGGTGACTGTCATTTCCTCTCACCTTTCTCCCCTAAAGTAGGCTCTAAGTCGATCCTTACTGCTGAGTACGGATGCCCAGAAGGTGCCCTGCAAGGTCCCCTCACTCAGTACTACTGGGTCGAGTCCCCTGGGTGCAGTGATGCTAGTGCATCACTGCCTTTCTTTTCAGAATCGTCATGAACACGCACAGGGCTTCCTGTCACTCCTGTGGAACTTACCTTGAGCAAATCTGCTTGCTTTGCTCCTGTTCATCTGTCTTTTATTACAGGTGCATAAGCCATAAACCACGAAGTGAGTGAGGGAAGAATATTACTCTTTCTCCCCTATGGGCCCTCTATCTGTTCAATATTGGTGGACATGTAAACAGATACATCATTTATGAAAAAATAAACTGTATAATCCTTGCAGAATACATCAACATTCAAAATGTTAATGCCCTCTTATTTAGCAACTGCACTTCTTAAGAAATAATTACTCAAGTATGAAAATACAGATGCACATAGGTAATTACCACTGCAGTGTTCCTAAGAGTAAAAAAAATCAACAAGATCCAATTTAAGGGTTGATTAATGAGATTTCCCATTGCTGGGACAGAAAACCTGACACCTGAACCTTTCAGGAAGAGAGGTTTAATTTGGCTCATGGTTTCAGAGGGTTCAGTCCATGGTAGCCAGCTCCAAGGCTGGAGCATCATAGCAGAAGGACGTAGCACAGCAAAGTTGCTCACTGTTTGTGGTGGCTGGAAGCAGAGACCAGAGGAAGAGCCACAGAGGAGACCCGGGGCCAGATACAGTCCCTAGGTCACAGCCCATGACCCATCAGACACACCTAGAAATGTGCTTTATTAATCTGCCAGGCTTCTCTCAAGCCAATTGAGTTAACAATCAAGATTGAGCATCACGAACATAGATGGGTAAAATGTTGACACCTAACATAGTGGCATCCTATAGGTGAGTCTATATTTATTGAGATGGCAAGATGATCGCAGAACACGGTGGAATAAACAAAATAATTTAAAAATTTAGTTCACGTGTGGAATGCTCCTGTTAATATAGCTAGGTGACTTTTTATGAAGCTGCTTCTTAAAGGTGATTTCCCAAGACATAGGCTTTGAGTCTTTGTTACTGTATCTCTGGTGCCTGAATTAGTGCCTGGTAGTTTGTAATCACGCTATCATGTTTGCTGAATTAATAAATGAGAGACATTTAGAAAATTCTTCACCAAAGTTCAACAGTGGTGGAGTGCAAGTTATTTTTTCTTTGTTCTTTATATTTTTCTGTCATTTGAATTATCTTCAAGATGCTTACTTGATTTTTTACAAAATCATATATTTTAAAATGTAGCAATGCTTAGTGCCTGTGAGATGTGGGATTCCCAGCTATTTCAGTGGCTGATTCTACCCCTTTGGGTAACAATTTGACAGGAAATACTCCAAAATCACAAAACTCTTTCTTCCTTTGTGTACTATTCCTGCATGGAAACTCATGCTAAGAAAAACCCCCCTCAAAATGTAAAATGATTCCTGGTGCAAAGGTCTTCATAGGAGGAAAATAAGAACAGCGGCTCACCCGAGGTCCCTCCTAATGGAGGGAAGGGTAAAAGTAAATTTTGCTTGGTTTGTTAGATGGGGCTTTATGGGACCATTCCTGGTGCCGAAGCCTCTGGACCAGCAGGGACCGTTAACGGGCCTAAAAATCCTGGCGAGAAGGGCCTTGTGCCAGGACATGGGGACGCTGTGGGTTAAAGCTGTGGAATTCTGCTGCTTCCTTCCTGGGTGCGGGGAGAGTTGGATCTCAGAGCTATGGAGAGGGTTTTTTTTTTTTTCTGGTACTGGGGATCGAACTCGGGTCCTTGCGCTCGCACAGCAGGAGGCAGGACCACTGAGCCAAACCCCCCGCCACTGAGAGGGTTTTTATTTGGCCCCGCCATGTGGCTGTCGCATAGACACGCAAACCTCTTGGTGTCTGGGTTTTCCTAGTTACAAAATGGGCTAATGGTGCGACTTCCTAAGGGCTTTGAGAGAATTAAAATAAGGGGACTTGCCAATTGTGGCGGCTGTTTTTATCGTTGCTATTACACTGATTCTATCTTCAACATTTTAAAAGCTTGCCAGCTCCTATGAATTACTAACGTAATGACAAGTGAGAAATAGCTAAAAATAGGTTCTAGAACCCCGACTTTGAAGTTGGTCGCTCTGGGGCCGCGCAGCGCCTTGGGCGAGGTGAAACCGCTGGTGGCCACACGGGGGCGTAGGCACCCCGGCCGGCAGGAGGCGATTCCGGCAGTGTCCAGCAGGGGACGCTGCCGGCGGCGGCGGCCGGGGAGCGACCGGAAGCTGGGCCGGAGGTGGCCGGGAGCCCTCGCCGACTCCTCCCGCTTCCGGTGCCGCCGGTGGGGAGCCGCTCGCTGTCTGCCTCGCCTGGTCGCCGTCGCCGCCGCGATGCCGCTGGAGAACCTGGAGGAGGAGGGGCTGCCCAAGAACCCCGACCTGCGCATCGCGCAGCTGCGCTTCCTGCTGAGCCTGCCGGAGCACCGCGGGGACGCGGCGGTGCGCGCCGAGCTGATGGCGGCCGTGCGCGACAACGGTGAGCGCGGGTCCGCGGCCTGGGCGTCGGGCGGGCGGGTCTCGGCCTCGGCCTCGGCCTCCCGGCCCACGAGGGCGCCCGGACCCCAGGCTGTCCCGCTGGAGACCCCGCCGAGGGGACGCGGGACGCGGGACGCGGAGGGCGGGCGGCCTCCCGGACGGCCCTGCCTTTCTTTCCAGACATGGCGCCGTACTACGAGGCCTTGTGCAAGTCACTGGACTGGCAGGTGGACGTGGACCTGGTCGGCAAGATGAAGAAGGCGAACGAAGAAGAGTTGAAGCGCTTGGACGAGGAGCTGGAGGATGCGGAGAAGAACCTGGGGGAGAGCGAGATCCGAGACGCCATGATGGCGAGGGCCGAGTACCTCTGCCGGATAGGTGACAAGGTGAGCGGGCCGGGCGCCGGCGTCGCGTCGGTGACCTCCGGCGGGCGGCGGGCGTAGTAAAGAAGTAGTCGGCAGTCGCCTCCTGGGGCCCCGACCGCCGCTTTAGGCCACAGCCAGGTGGTCCTGCGCCTTCTCCTTAAAAGCGCTAGCACAGGCGGAGCGTTTTATCCACTTCCTGCGTTTGCAAAACTGGGATCATTCTCAGTAGGTCACTTCCGTTTCTTCCTGGGAAGCTCTGGTTGTGGTGCATTTTAAAAACTTACGGTAGCAGTGTTCTTCTTTGAAGCACCTAAAACAAATGTTGAAGTCGATCTTTCCTCCTTTTGTCTGAGGGTAACTTCTTTAGTTCTTTTTTTGTGCCTGTATGTGTGTATATGTCCTGAAGAAAATGGATAGGATTAAAAAACTCTTAAACGTGCCCAGAATCATACTGTGCTCATGTGGTCCCGTTTATTGTGTGTACCTGGCGTTGTATCTGAGAGGACTTCCCATGTCAGCACATGAAAATCTTGCCCATTCTGGTTAACTGCTGCCTTGTTAATATTCCAGTGTAGAATATGCCTTCTGTAGGATACGTGTGTATATGTCCTCTATAGTTCTCCAGCTGTTGATGGATATGAATGTTGTTTGGGCTGTTGGTGCTTTAACTGCTGCTGCAAAAAAGCGTGAGTATGTCTTCCTATGTGCGTGTGCTAGTATTTTTCTAGGGTACAGATTACCTGTGAAATGAACTGTGGAGGGTGATGAGCAGCTTTTGTTTTAACAAGTGTGGTCAGCTGTTTTGTGTGACATTCACCAGTCTGGGAGTTTTGTTTTTGACAGGGTCTCGCTATGTAGCCCAGGCTGGCCTCAAACTCACAGTGACCCTGCTGCCTTTGCCTCCTGTGTGCTGGAATTACAGGAGTCCTGGATCTTTAAAATTTTAAATTTAGTTGTGTAATAGTTAAGAGGATGGACATTAAATAGTCTTAATTTTAAGTGGTTATCTTTATGTAGATGTAGGATGATAGGGTGTCAGTACACAAAATTAAATAGTGTAGGTTGTTGGATTGGATTACCTGTTTATTTCCAGCCTGAGTAATCGTGGTTTACAGAACCTTCAGTTTCCTGATCTGTCAAACAGGGATAACGCTAGTTTCCACTTAATGACGACAAACATGAAGGCAAAGAGGTGAGGCTTATGCTTTTGCACAGACAAGTGTTTAAACGTTGTTACTTCAATTTAAAGCAAGTTTTTTTCTGTAATTACAACTTGAAGAAGATCACTGTCAAGATTTGGGAAATACAGGAAAGTGAAATTATTAATCTGCCTGCCTTTACTTTTAGGCTGTATATGAGTATGACTTGGTTTCAAGAGTAGGGAATCATGTGAATGGCAAATGTCAGGCTTTTGATTTAGGCTTGAATTTCAACAAGGACACGTTCTCGTCAACATGGGGAAGCTGTGAATGGCTGTTTAATCCTGTGCTCCTCTGTGTTTGTCCACTTCACAGTTCACCCACTTGTTTACACACTGACCCACCTGAGCGTCACTCGGGCAGGTGTCATTTCAACCAATCAGTTCTTGTATCAAATAAATTTGATAACTGTCATTTTTATATTTATGTTAGCTTATAAAAATGAACAAAAAATTGCAATTTTTGGTCATTCTCTATTTAAAATAGTTGAACTGCTAAGTGGTTAATAACATTTTTCCAAAAAGAATGATTCTTTTTTCCCTGTTTACCAGGACCTTGTGCTTTCAAGGCAGGCATGGTGCCACTGAGCTAAATCCCCAGCCCTGAGTGGGCTTTTATTACTGTGTTACCACTGATTATAGTTTTTATTCTTTATCTCAGTTTATTGCAAACTAGTTAGTAGAAGCTTCTTCAAGAGAGTTTCTTTGTCCTTTTGACAGGATCTTATAGATCTTCCTTATTTTTTGATACAACATGATGTCACAAACTCACGTGTTATTTTTACTTTCCAAACTTGAAATCTTCCCTGTCTCCTGGGATCTCTGGTCTCTTTTAGTGGTGGATAGTACTTTCATCACAAGATCTGAAACATAACTAATTACATAAAATAAATTAAGCCGGGTGCAGTGACAAGAATCCCAGCTCCTGAGGTAGGAGGATCATGTTCAAGTCCAGCCTGGATTTCACAGCAAGATCTGCCTCACAGAAACAAAGAATAAACAAACCAACCAAGACAGTGCTGAGAAGTACTACGTGTAAACAAATGATTTTATTCGTGTTCTGAGTAAGACAGTAGGATCTTTTTATTACACTATGCTTTGAGATAGAAACGTGTATTTACATATTTAGTTGTAGTCTAAGAATCACTGACTGAGATAAGATTAAAATGATGATTGGTAATTTACAACAGTTATTTGGAAATAGTGTATTCCAAAAACCATTGAATATATTAGACAGGGACTACTTTACAATTGCGAGTAAATTATCAATGTTTCTCATTGTTTTTTAGAATATAAGCAAATGCCAGGCATTTGTGTTTTTTTTGGTACTGGGGATTGAACTTGGGTCCTTGAGCTTGTGCAGCAGGTGGCGAAACCACTGAGCTAAATCCCCGGCCATGCCAGGCATTTCTTTACTAAGCGGAAAGAACAGTCATCAGTTCGTGGCCATGTGTTTTGTCTCTGCTGCTGTCTTCCCAGCCCTTCACAGAAAACCCCAGACAGCAGCTGCGGACTGTCTTCACCTGTCTTCTTGGCTTTCTTGACAGGAGGGAGCTCTGACGGCCTTTCGGAAGACTTACGACAAGACAGTGGCCCTGGGCCACAGGCTGGATATTGTGTTCTATCTCCTTAGAATTGGTCTGTTTTACATGGACAGTGATCTCATCACCCGGAACACAGAAAAGGCCAAAAGGTATTTTTTAGTAATGGGGATTTCTCCCCCCTAAAATATGGTGCTGTCAGGGAGAAACTGATTTGCCTGTTTTGTTTTGTTTACAGCTCTTAAGTTTGGTCAGATAATTGATAAAGTTCAGTGAAATATTTTATTTCTTTTTGGTCAAGTTGTTAAAAGTTTTCTGTGAAAAATTTTAAAAAGTGGCATTGTCTGTCCCTAGATTTTGAGCTCATTGTTTTTGTTGATAGCTTAATAGAGGAAGGAGGAGACTGGGACAGGAGGAACCGCCTGAAAGTGTACCAGGGTCTCTACTGTGTGGCTATCCGTGACTTCAAACAGGCAGCCGAGCTCTTTCTGGACACTGTTTCAACATTTACATCCTATGAGCTTATGGATTACAAGACGTTTGTGACTTACACTGTCTATGTCAGCATGATTGCCCTGGAAAGACCAGATCTCAGGGAAAAGGTAACAGTTGAACCTTTGTGATTCATAGTTAAAGGACTGCTCCGAGCTTTAGCCCCTCCACCACATGCACACCATGAAAGTGTAAGCTTATTTTTTAGAAAATGGCAGTTTTTTAAAAAATCTGTTATCATGTGTGTGTGGTCCATAGTGATCACGCATCTTGGGGATTGCTGTATACACAGTGCATCTTGGTCCTGCGCCCAGTCTCACAGGGGCCGCCTGCCTGTTTGTTAACTTGGGTCCCTTACCTGGTGGTTTCGTCTCTTTAGAGAAGCCATGCTTTATAACCTCCTGTGAGTGACTTATTGTCTTGTTTGTTTGAACTCTAGGTCATTAAAGGAGCGGAGATTCTGGAAGTGCTGCACAGCCTCCCGGCAGTCCGGCAGTATCTGTTTTCACTCTACGAATGTCGATACTCGGTGTTCTTCCAGTCATTAGGTAAGAAGAGAGTTGCCCGCCCGCTTATCCGTCTTCATATTCAGATCCTGTGTGCCAATAACCACGGATGACTTTTCACGTCGAGGAAGATGCAGTGTGGATGGCTGCAGGCCTTTCTTTGGTCAGTGTGCTTCGTTCTCTGCCACTAGTTGAGGGCAGGGAAGGCCGGCACCATGAGCCTGGACAGCCTGCAGAATGACCATGCTGCTTAAGTTTTTAGTGTGTTGTTTAAAGGAACGGAAGAAGAAGGTGTGACAGCTGTGTGGCTTGCAAAGCCTGCCAATACCTCTTGCCTGGCCCTTGGATGAGGAAGTTAGCCAGGTTCCCAGTTTAGTCTAAGGGGTATGCGGGTATGCGGCAGATGTGAGTGAGTGGTTGTCGGCGTTACGTTTCATGGGAAATGATGGGAGGGCATTCGGAGTCTTTTAGGCTTAGATTCAGTGATGGGTTATTCTTTAATTCATAGCCAGATCTTCATGTTGATTTACAAAGTGTTTTCAGGGTCCAGGGGCTGAGAATGTAATCTGGGGAAGTCGCGAACCCTTCAGAGCTTGCGTCCAGACTCTCCCTGCATAGGTGTGCCTTTCCTCTGGCCCCTGTCCTTCCTGGCCATTTGTTTTCCTGGTGATGACCAGCTCGCTAAGAGGACTGGGCACTGTCTTGAGTCCAGCAGTTGTCCCGAGGTCTGTAAAGGGCATGCTGTCTGGGCTGTGCTGCAGGTTTCTTTCTTTTTGGTACCAGGGATCGAACTCAGGACCCTGTGCTTGTGAGGCAGGCAGCAGCACCACTGAGCTAAATCCCCGGCCCCTGCTGCAGGTTTCTGAGGGGTTTAAACGGTCGCCTTCATGGCAGCGGGAAGGGAAGGGGAGTCTGCCCCGATGCCCGCTTTGCTGTGCAGCGATGGGCCCCGTGCGAATGCGGTGCCTTCTGCACTGGCGAGGCTGTGTTCCAGAGCCCAGTGCGCCCGGTGGGGGGGGGGGGGGGGGCGTGCGGCCCTGTGCAGTCACCTGGGGAGCCTGTCGCTTTCCCGCATCAGAACAGCGCCCTCTCTTCTCGCCCGGAGTGCCTGTCTTACGTCCCTTTCTGTCTCAGCATGGAGATGCCCGTTACGAGCATGCCACTGGGCATCTTAGGTGCACGGGTTGTGCAGCACCTCAGGCAGCCCCCGTCTGGCGCCGAGGTTTTCTGCCTCATGTCCTTCGCCGAGCTCACAGCATTCACGGTTCCTCCATGTTGGAGCATGTAAGACCAGGGGCCTTACCAAACGCTCCAAGGAGCTGACTGTAGTGAAGCACACCCAGGGATCCCAGTGGTGCCTCCAGAATGTAAGACCAAGGGCCTTACCAAACGCTCCGAGGAGCTGACTGCAGCAGCGAAGAACACCCGGGAAGGAACACACCGGACAAGTTGGAAAGTGAAACAGACCTTAGTCTGGCCATATGGCACTCCCAAAGCAAAGTAGCTTAGAGAGGCGATCAGCCCAGAGTCCAGCCCAGAGTCCGAGGCTCTTTCTACAGGGGGTTGCAGGGAGGTTAACAGGCGAAATTTACAGAAGAGGGAACAAAGGTTAGTGGTCTTACATTTGTATGTTAATTAGCCTGACATGTACTGATGGTCAGCAGATGTTTTGTAGATTGTTCTATAGAAAGTGGTGTCCTGGAACATCAGTTTTCGAACAGAGTTGAATAATTATGGCTGATATAGATCTTACCTAGTGTCCCGGAACTAAGAAGCATCTTTATCTATTTGCTCACATTCAGTCACAGTTGGGGCTAGGGGAGTTTTATGATTACAGAGTTACGCAGTCCCACAGAGCACTTGTGTGCTTTCTTTTGTTTCATGGCAGAATGGTGGTCTGTTGTGTGAGTATTCCACCCTTTATTTACTTTTTGGTTTTTTGAGACTGGGGCTTGCCCTGCAGTCCAGGCTGGCTTGGAGCTCACTGTATTGCCCAGGTGGGCCTGGGTCTCATGGTGCTCTTCCTGCCTCGACCTCCCGAGTGCTGGGATTGCGGGCTGTGCCTCTGCGCCTGCTTTGCCACCTTTTATTCATTCCCTCATTTTAGCTGGCAGACTTGGCCACTTCCACGCTGGCTCCTGTCAGCCCGGCTGTGATGAACATGTGCTTCCGAGCCCGTGGAGGCGGTGTGTGAACGCAGCAGCTTTGACCTCCTGCGGAACTGCTGCCCGGCTGTCTGCCGAGCCGTGGTGGTTGCGTGCGGGGTCAGGGGTTGAGCCCGGCTCCCACCGCCTGTCTTTCTGTCTTTCCGAGGGTCGGTGTGTGGTGGGTGGCTGTGCGAGATCTTGGGATTTCCGTGCACGCTGCTCGGACGGCCAGCGGGGTTGCCGGCTCTCCCTCGCTTACTGCTGCTCCGTCCGCTGCTTGTTAAAGCTTGGCCCTGTGTTGATTCTTAGTGTGTCTCTTCTGCCTGACTAGAACCTTTAGGGGGAGACCTTATGCTTTTTAAAAGCAAACTTTAATACCCTTGCCACCAAGTGCTTTTGCAGTGCTGTGCTAGTTTTCCTGATCTGAGAGGAAAATGCTGTCCTATACGGTGCAGTTGGTGGGTGTGGGCCTTACCAGTGTTTTCAGACAGGTGAGCCCTTCCTTGCTTCCCCACCCTTATTAGCACTTTTGGATGAAAACAGTTTTTACTTTGGCTTTCTGTGACAGGGTCAGGCTGCCCTCAAGCTCACTGAGATCCTCCTGCCTCAGCCTCAAGTACTGGGCTCAAAAACTTTTATCTCCATTAAGCCGAGACAGGTCCCAGATATCTTAGGTGCAGAAGACAGGAAAGTTGAGTGTTCCTTTGATGACAGAGTGAGCACTGTTCGTATCATTTTATCTGCGTAGGTACAGTGAGACGTGGGGTTTATTGGGTTGGGTTGTAAGACCGAGGGCCTTACCAAACGCTCCAAGGAGCTGACTGCAGCGACGAACACCCAGGAAGGAACATACCGGACAAGTTGGAAAGTAAAACAGACCTTAGTCTGGCCAGACGGCACTCCCAAAGCAAAATAGCTTAGAGAGGCAACTGGCTCAGAGTCCGAGGCTGTTCTTACAGGGGGTTGAGGGGGAAGTTAACATATAGAATTGAAGAAAAGGGACAAAGGTTAATGGTCGACTGTCACGTATTGATGGTCAGCAGACATTTGCAGCTTGTTCTATAGATTGTGGTGTCCGGAACATTAGTTCCGGGCAAACAAGGAGTTGAGTAGTTTACTTTGGGACTTTAGGTCTGTTACAGATTTTTATCTAGTGTCCCCAAACTAACAAGCATCTTTATCCATTAACTCACATTTAATCACAATGGGGCTGGAGAAAAGGAACAAAGGTTATGCAGTCCCACATTCCCCACTGATTTTTGGAACTTAAGTAATCTTATGTACAAATGTAGGTATCCATTGTATACAACAACATGACAATAATAAGTATGTACACACAACTATGATGACAAGAAAAAGTTGTTTTAACCATTGTAGGTCGGACAACCACTAAGTTAACCATTTGAACAAGTCCCCGCCGTCCTCATTATATATTTTTTTAGCCAGATCTTCTAATTGTTTTACCTTTTCTTCTACCTTTGGACCATTATCGCTAAGATTGAAACAACACATATTTTTTACTCTTTCACAACCTTGGTGGTGGAGGAGCAACAAATAGTCTATTGCTGTTCTATTATCTAAGATTGCCTGTCTCTGTTCCTGTAACTCTTGGTTAATTAATGCCAAGGCTGATGAGGTAGCATTTAACCCTTTGACCACCTTGCAAGCTAATTTTCGTACTGCCTTTTCAGCATGGACTCCTATGGAAGGCAGGGCAACAAAAGATGCTATCATGGTTATTACTTCAGCATCTGTTAACAGACCTA